>RJWM01027620.1:0-26625 GCA_004363535.1 Dasyprocta punctata | reverse complement strand
CTGTGCACTGCAGAAAGAGGGAGGCTGCGGTGAGGCTGGGAGATGAGAGCAACTTCTTGATGGGCAAATGAAGAAGAGAAGGGGCTGGAGGTGCAGCTCAGCGGGGGTGCAACCCCCACCACCAAAAGCAGAGGCAGAGGACTTGAGGGGTAGCAGGACATGGTGAGTCTGGTGTCACAGCATGAGCAGGTGGCCAACTTCACATTTCCCAGAGGAAACACCCCAGGTGAAGCAAAGAGTCAAATCTGAGGGTGTGGAGATTAAGGGAACAGATTGTAGAGGGCCTTGTATGCAAAGGGAAGGAAGGAATCTTTTCTGCTTTTATTTATTCATTAATTCATTTCTAAAAATTGGCTGCATGCTTCTGACGAGCAGCGTTTCCTTGGATCTGTAGACATTGGGAGCCACCGATATTTTTAATCAAAGGAATGAAGAGGTGAAAGAGGTAAATACCAGTAAGTGTACTACGTGAGGTCAGGTCCTTTGAACATAGTAGGAACATTCACACTCGCTTACTGTCCCCAAGAGTATACCCCACAGAAGGGGTCCCTGTTCTCCTGGTGGGGCTCTGTCACAGTTGCTCGTGTGTGAGTTTTCTGAGTGTCAGAGCGGGAATCCCCTGAACCCGGGTACAGGAGACCCTGTATTCTGTCTCTGTTTTGCCTCTGGGTGACGCAAGCAGTCACTTCCCCCTTTCTGTGCCTCTGTGTCTCCTCTGCAAAAGGATATGAAGAAAAGCCAGACACAGTGGCACTTGCCTAGCACATGCAAGGCTTCGGCTCCCATCCCAAGCACGGGGGTCAGGGGGACAAAAGACAAGTCATTTCTCTTTTAGCTTTACACCCCGAAGCTTCCTAACTCTTGACAAAAAATACCATGCAGTAATTTATTTAGAAACATTATTCAGCTCCTTCCCAATGCTGGGATACAAAGAGAACCAAAAAAACATCCCAACCTCAGAGAATCCTATTGTGGGACGGCACACACATTAAAAATATGGTAAAGGTGGGGGGGTGGAGGAAGCAAAAACACATCTGCAGATGCCTCCTGAGGGCCCTAGCAGCTGCGTCACTCAGACCTGCTTTTGCCTCCTGCTAAACTTTAGGTCAAGGATGTCCCCCCAAAGTCTCACTGTTTGAAAGATGATTGGATCATGAAGATGGCCCTGTCAGAGGTGTGGGTCACTGGAAGGCTGTGTTCCTGTCCTTGGTTCCTCCTCTCTCTCTCTCTCTCTCTCTTTGCTTCTTGGCCACCATGACATAAACAGCTTCCCTCTGTCGGGCCCTTTGGCCATGGAACAAGCAACCATGGACTGAATCCACTGGAAACTATGAGCCAGATAAACTTCCCCTCCTTTAAGTTATGTTTTGTTTTGTTTTTGTGGCACTGAGGATCAAACTCACAGCCTCACGCCTCACAGACAGGCGCTTAAGCTGCTGAGCCAAACTCCCAGCCCTAGTTTTTTGAGGCAGGGTCGCACTATGTAGCTCAGGCCAGCCTTGTGCTCGTGTTGTAGCCCAAGCCGGCCTCGAACTCACAAGGCTCCGCCTACCTCAGCCTCTCGAGTGCTGGCATTAAAGGCATGCACCACCACACCTGGCTCTCCTTTAAGTTATGGGTATCAGATATTTTGTCCTAGAGACAAGAAAATGACTAAAGCACCTCCTTTTGCTATTAACAGTGGATGGCTTGGCTTGTGTCACTGCCTCTACTGAATGCTGTATCCAGAATAGAGCTGGGGACAGATCAGGACACGGGGCGTCACAAGCCAGCAGACGAGGGCCGTAAGTCTGTTCAGCACTTTGGGTGGCACTGCCCATCTTGGAATGGGGCTGGGAGGCAGAGAGGCTGCAAGGTGACTGTTCTGAGCTCTTGTCTGACAGCAGCCCCTCTGTGACAGGGGCAGGAGGCTGTATCAATCAGCACGAGCTGCCACGACAAAATGTGAAGGGCTTCCGCAGCAGAGACTTCTTTCCCTGCAGATCCAGAGGCTGGAAAATTAAGAGCAAGGAAAATGTCAGCAGAGCTGTTTTCTGCAGAGGCTGCTTGTCTTGCCCTGTACCGCTGTAGGGTGAACATTTGCGTCCCCAGATTCATATGTGGAAACCCTAACCCCCGCCGGACTGGGGTTGGGAAGTGAGGGAGGAGCCTCAGGATTACCCTTCACCCCCTTACAAATGAGAGCTCGCTTGGCCCTGCCACCCGCTGAGGGCACACAGTGAAGGCACGATCTGTGCACCAGAAAACCAGTCCTTAGCAAACTCTGAATCCTGGGTCTTGGACTTCCCAGCCTCCAAGAGTTTGAGAAATCCATTTCTGTTGGACATAAACCACCTGGTGGTTGGGACTGTGTTATGGCAGCTGGACTCAGGCAGCTGGCTCCCCCTCCTCACGTGGTCTTTGCTGTCTGCATGCAAATCCTCAGTGTGTCTGTGTCCCGATCTCTTATAAGGACACACGTTGGAGCAGGGACACCCTGAGAGCCTCCCCGTACTGCAGTCACCTCTTTAAAGGCCACATCTCCAAGTATCATCACATCCTGTGGTGCTGCAGGCTAGGGCTTCAATAGATGGGTTTGGGGAGACACAGTTCACCCCACAGTAGAAACCGAGCCTGGGCTCCCAATGTCCTCTTCTTGGTGGGGACAAGAACGAGGGGGCAGGGGGCAGGGTCAGTTCCTCTCTGACGGGAAGAGGAAGCCAGCAGCTTCTGGATGGGCACCGCTGCACAATGTGCGAACGTGGCCCTTTTCCAAAATTAGAGTGCTCTGCACTGCTGCGGTGCTGTGAACAGCGCCCGTTGACGCTGGCGTCAGCTTTCTGCAGACTTCCCTTGGTGTATTTCAGCACCAGCGCAGCCCTGCGGAGAGGGACCTTGAGCAGGGTCCCCTAGGCCAGAGAGCTGGCCCCCGCCCTGTGCCGTCCTGCCAGCTTCACTTTCTCAATGGCCTCTCCTCCTCTCGTCTTGTCTCATTTTCAGATTTTCAGGGCTGGCCATTCCTCCCAAGAGGAAGAAAGTGGGGGTCTGTGGCACAAAACAAGAAATTATTGCAAAGAAAGCCTGTTGCCATGGGAACCAGTTGTCAACTGCTCTTCTCAGCGGGAGGTGTCAAGAGTGGGGCCGTGGGATTCGCTAAGCACTGCTTGGCTTTTGTCTTCAATTTGTGACAAGAACAATGAGTGATTGCCGAGGGGGGTGGAGAGGAAAGCAGTCATCTGTCGGAAATCCAAGGTGTGGCCTCTGCTGACACAGCCTTCTGGCTGCTGCTCAAGGCCTCCATGGGGACAGGCCGGGGACAGGATCGGGGGCGGTGAGAAGCCACGGAGGCTGAGTGCAAAACATCCTGGAGGCTCCTGCACTGTGCTCCACTGCCACGTGGCCACCTCTGCCGGGGGCCGATGCGGCCCCTGCAGCTTTGGAGAGCGAACCGACGACCATGCTGGGAACTGGGACCTGGGGATGCTGAGCAAGGGAGACGCGACACAAGCCGAAGGGCAACTCCGACAGCTCCTGCCACACGGATGCCAAGCCACCAGCTCGGCACCAGCCAGGGCATGGACCCCAGTGACCTGGGGCTGTTTCTTATATTTATGTATATATGTATTTAGCACTGGTGATTGAACCCTGGGCCTTCTCATGGAGCTGTATCTCCAGCCCTTTTTTTATTTTGAGACAGGGTCACACTGAGTTGCTAAATTGCTGGGCTCAAACTTGCAATCTTCCTGCCTCAGCCTCCCAGAGTGCTAGAATGACAGGCATGGGCCATCACCTGCAGCAGTTTACTTTTGTTTAGGGACTGAGGCCAGCCTGGGAAGTACAGGATTGCCCTGCTCAAAACAAGCCCTCCCTTAGGATGACACTGGCCAAGGCTGAAATCTCAGCATATATAAGGAACTCAAACAACTCAACAGAAAGAAAAAAAAACCCAATTTGAAAAATGGGCACATCTAAGCTGCCCTCCAAGGGCCTGATCTCGGGACCCCAGAGGAGAACCAGAATGCCCCCTTGCGGGGCCCAGCCCGCCGGGACCGAGCAGCACAGGCACAGACCAGGTCACATCTAAGCTGCCCTCCGGGGGCCTGATCTTGGGACCCCGGAGGAGAACCAGAATGCCCCCTTGCGGGGCCCAGCCTGCTGGGCCCAGCCGCACCAGTGTGCAGGCTTGGAATCAGGGACAAAGGTGTATCATCATCATCATCCTCCCCCTCCCCCCCCATCAGCAACCTGCTGTTTCGGAGGCATGATAGCAACCAAGGAACATCAAGCAACTATTTGCTAGTATTGTTTCATAGATTTTGCAGGCCTCTGGTCAGCAACCTGAGCATCTCTTTGGAAGGTACAGTAGGCAATGTAGCAAGTATGGGGGATTCTCTTCTGTCTTGTCTTCGAGGCCCAATATGGTTCTCTCTGTTTTGCTTTACTCTGATCATTATTATAATTAATAAAAAAAAGGAAAAAAAAGAAAAAGAAAAATTGGCAGCTAGGTGTGGCGGTGCACACTGGTTTTCCCAGCATGTAGGAGACCGAGGTAGGAGGAGGATGAGTTCAAAGCCAGCCTGGATGCTATAGCAAACCTTGCACGAGAAAGCAACAGCAGCGAAAGGGGCAAAGGATCTGCACAGTCATTCCTTGGAAAAAGATTTGACACATACATAAAAAAAAACAACAAAAAAAAAACCTTAGCATCACTATTTATCAGGGGATGGCAAGTTAAAACCACAGCGAGGGCTTGCCTCACACCTGTGAGTACCGCTACTGTTAAAAAGATAGAAGAGGGCCAGGGGTGGTGGCTCACACCTGTGACCCCAGCACCTGGGAGGCTGAAGCAGGGGGATCACCTGAACTATATAGTGAGACCCTGTCTCAAAAAAGTAAATAAGAGGAAGACCCAATCTAAGGAAAGCAGCAGCGGTGGGGGCAGTAGCAGCACCTGCCACCTGAGGCTGAGCCCCGCAGGGTGTCACACTCTGCACTGTGAGAGCGCAGTGGCCTTGGTCGCCATGCGTCGGTGACCACGACACAGGCACCAGGGCCTTGATGTGACCAAGACCGTGCAGAAGGGGCCAGGGGGAGGCGGCCTAGGAGAAGCGGGCAGGGCGCATGCCCGGCAGCAAGGCGCCGCTCCTGGTTCCTCGCCTGGCCTGCTTTCTTCCAAGCTTGGCTAGCGCCCGCCCTCCTAGAAGCTACAGCACTTTGCTAGCAAAGTCCGCCTTCTTCAGCCCCGGGTTTCGGGAGCGCTCCCCAGGCCCCCACTTCCTCACTTCCTGCACCCGCAGGCAGTGCACATGTGCCTTTGGCTACCTTGATTCCTCCTGTGTTGGACGGAGGTCGATTCTGCCTACCTACCCTGCCGTTCCTTCCCGCTTCCAGCGGGGCAGGTTGCTGGCTGCTACTAGGAATGGGGACTTGGTTTGCGTCGCTCCTCCCTTTCCCAGCGCTTGGCTAATTCCTCCCCAATGCAAGTAGCTATCCTCCTCTAAGTAAGAGGGTCCAGGCCAGAGTCAGGGCGGGCTGTGCATGCCGGTGCCTAAAGAGAGTTGCCCCGGGCCACCTGTTCTAACCCCCTTGCCTCTGCGCCAGCCACGCTCACCCCCCACCCCTCCACCCCCGCTTTGGGAGGGCCCACTGTCCCGTGACAAGGAACACAGACCAGGCTGGGTGCCGGGAGTGCTCGGAGGAGCCCGCCCTCTTCCCTGCGGTATCCTCACCCCTTCTGGATCAGTGGAGGAAAAGTACCAGGGCCCCTTGATAGGGACAGAAAGAAGAGCAAAAGCATAAAAGGGAGACGATACATGTAAAATGTGAAGATCTGTAAATAGTCCACGATGATGTGGGGACAGGCTGATTTCTATATAGAAAAGACTTCTTTTTTTCTTTTAATCCCTTGTCATGTAAGCTCTGTGCTACTAGCATGGGAAATGGCTTGGGGATGGTGCCCCCCAAATAGGAAGACTATCACGTTATTTGTTCAATTTCAACAGAATTATTTGTAGAAAAGAAGATAAAAGGTAAGTATTGGTGAGAATGTCGAGGCAAGATGTCTTAGTTAGCTGTCTTGTTGTTGAGACGAAATACCTGGCACCCACAAGTTAAAGGAGGAGAGGTTTACTTCAGTTCGCAGTTGGTGGAGGTTTCAGTCCATAGTCGGCTGGCTCCAAGGCAGGGCGGCGTGGCAGCTGGGCGTCTCGGAGGAGAAGGGAAGCAACAGCAGCAGCCAGCCTTCCTTCTGCCTCTCTCTATTCCATGCAGACTACAAGCCTGTTGATTGGTGCCACCCACATCCAGGTGGTGGTGACTTCCATGAGCTACACCCACCCTTAATCCCAGCACCACACACCCTAGATCCGGCCATCGCCCAGAAGTACTACCTATGAGTACATGAGGCTTTGGGGAGGGTCATCCAGGTGCAAGCTGTCTTAGTTACTTTTCACTCGTTGCCAAGACAAAATACCTGATGCCCAAAATTAGGGAAGGAAAGGTTCATTTCTTACAGTTTCTCAGGAGTTTCAGTCCACACTTAGTTGGCTCCAAGTCAGCATGGGGTGGTGGGGCTGCCGTTTGTGGCGGCTGCAAGCAGCAAGGCGCGCTGGCGAGAGAGAAAGGAGGGAAGCACAAGAGGAAGACCCGCCTCATTTACACTGTATGTCGGCTCCACCCCTGGGCGGGTACAGCACTCACACTGCCAATCCCCGCGCTAGACTCAGCCCCATCAACAGTATATGAGGACTTAGGGGTACGTAGCATACCCAACACACAAGCCATAACAAAAGGGAACCCCTGAACATTGTTGGTGGGAACACAAGTTGGCCCAGCAACTATTAGGCAATATAGTATGGTAGTCCCTCAAAACACATAGAATATAAAACTAGAACTACCAGGTTGGGGATATAGCTCAGTAGTAGAGCACTTACCTGGCATGCGTGGGTCCTGGGGTCAGTCCACAGCACTACACACACACACACACACACACACACACACACGCACACACAGAACTACTTACCCAGCAATTCCCAGAGGAAGGGAAATCAGAACGTCCAGTCACACTGCGCCAGACTGGGTGAACGGGATGTAAGAGGACACACTGTAATGGCTTTATGAGCCTGCCTTTCTGTTGGCTAAAATGCAGCAGCAGCATTCACCATATTTTTGATCACCTCTAACAAACACTCATAGAAGATCTGCAGTTGGCAATCTGGAGACCCAGGCGAGCCAATAGTGCACTTCAAGTTGAATCTGAAGGCCTTAGAGCCTGGGGAGCTGATGGTGTAAACCCCTGTCCGAAGGCAAAGGGGGATGGGAGAGTTCCCAGCTCCAGCAGCACAATAAGGAAAAGTCGGGTAAACTCCTCTTTCCCTGAGCTGCCGTCTGTCCACCCCGGCAGCCTGGACGGTGCCCGCCCTGGGAGAAGGGCCCCTACTCCACTGCTGTCCACCCCAGAGATGCCCGTCTCGTCTGGAATCAGCCTCACAGACGCGCACAGAAGGAATCGTGACCTGGGGATCACGTGGCCCACACAAGGGGACACAGGAATGACACAGCATCACCCGTCAAGCGGGTCTGGGAGAAGGTGGGGTGTCCCCGTAACCCTGGGCTCCAGGGAGCACCCGACCACAGGCAGCCAAGAGTTGGGAGCCCGTGGAAGGGGACGGGAGGCTCAGAAGCAGGTGAGAGGAGACGGAAACTTAACTCCCCCCGTGGGTCACAGCACGGAGCCAGCGACCCTGCAGCTGTCCGTTCACTTAACCCCCCAGGTCCGTCAGACACGGTACCCCCACCTCGCAGGTGAGCACGCCGGGACTCAGGGGCACCCACGGAGCCAGTGACAGGATGAATAGTTTTGTCCCCAGACTCTTGATTCAATGCCTGGGTTGCTGCTTTTTGCTACTAAAACATCAGCAAAGTCAACTGAAAACAAGGCCCGGGGCCCCCAGGTGCCTGGCCTGGTGTCCCCGGCTGGGCTACAGGGCTGGTGCAGAGGCGGGGGTGGGAGTGAATGAATGGATGAATGAATGAATGAATGGAGGCTTTAGCTGAGCAGCAACTGGCTTCAGGTCCTGAGGACAGGCGAGGGGTCAGACAGAAGCCAGGGTCCCCTCAGCCGCCCCAGCCAAGACTGTCTCTCAGTACTCCCGCACTCCTGAGCAGGTCTCATGGGTGTGAGTTTCACACACACATGGACGCACACACACACTTGGCTTAGTAAATAAGCACAGATGACTTTTAAACTAAGCTATTGAAGGCAGCAGGGACCGAATTTTTCATTTCGGCTGCTGTTTGTACGGAGGGTGCTTGTGAACTGCGTTAGGGGAGGTAGGGGGAGGTTCTGGACTTCTGAGAAACATCCAATACATTGTTTATCCAAGGCCACGGAGAGCGAGGGATCCAGCATCCTCCCTGTGAGATGTTTCCATGGAAACCACGTTTGTGCTGTGCATACGGAAGGGCAGCTTCCAGCACCGTCAGCTGGCCCAGCTCCGGAGACAATGTGGAGCCTGAAGCAGGAGGCAGCAGACGAGGCGCCGGGGGACAGCGAAGGCCTGCTGCTCCCCTCCCCGCCCCTCCCCTCCCTTCTCCCTTCCCTCCCCCCTTTCCTCCTCGTTCCTTGCTGTTCTCCCTGCAAACCCAGTACACCAATCCTTCCACGACCTTGAGCAAGCTGCCCCTGGCCTGAGTGACAGGCCAGACAGGCCTCTGCCTCTGGGGTGGGCACATTAGAATGTTAATTGCACCCTTTGATGTCAGAGGAGCAAATGAGACAGGGCTGAGGGCAGAGGAGGAATTTTCCAGAGCCAAGGTATCTGATCCATGCCGCAGCCTGGATGACAGTGATGTGGCATAGCCAGGACAGGAGACGGATGCGCAGCCGCTTTTCTAGACAGAGAGGTGGTGTCCCCTCCCCAAGCCATGCCCCACCCCGCTTCTCAGCAGCTGGTCAGTCTTTTAGGTAGGAGCCAGTGCAGTTGCCCTCTTTGCTTCCGATGCCAGTGCCATACCCATTTGCATATCAGCTCCTAATCTCACGACCTGGGGACATGGCATGACCCCCTGAGCCTCTGCTTCCTCATCTGTCAAGTGACGATAATAAAACCTGCTGCATTAGTTTCTTGCAGTTCAAAGGACGGGTATGTAAGAGGCTCCTAGCCCCGTGCCAGGCATGAAGAGTTGTTCAGCCAATGGCAGAGCCCCCTTCCTCTCCATTCACACACGCGCTTCCGGTCTGTCCAGAGAGCTGGCATTTCCTCACTTGAATGCCTCTCGACGTGTCTCTCCTCCCCTTCCTTCTCTGTCTCCGCTTACGTGGGACACAAATCAAGCCCAAATTAGAATTTGTTGGAAGGAGCAGGAGTAACTTGTGGGACATCAGAACCGGAGGCCCAGCAAGGCCTCATCAGGACTGGTAGCAGGAATTGGAAGGTGTCTTGGTTACTTTTTACTCATTGTCGAGACAAAATACCTGACGCCAAAAATTAGGAAAGGAAAGGTTTATTTCTTACAGTTTTGCAGGGGTTTCAGTCCATACTCAGTTGGCTCCAAGGCAGCATGGTGTGGCGGGGCCACCATTCATGGCAACCACCAAACAGCAAGGCACATGAACCCGGGGTGGGGGGTGGAGAGAGAGAGAGAGCAGAAGAGCAAAAAGAGGAAGATCCACCTCCCTTACTCTGTGTGCTGGCTCCATCCCTGGGCAGGTGCAGCACTCACATCATCAATCCCAGTGCTATACAGCAATCCAATCACAAACGCCACACTCAGCCCCTTCCAAATTAGGTGAGGCTTTGGCGGGACACAGATCATCCAGTACGGAAGGTCAGGGGCTCAGTTCGCATCCTTCAGCTGATGAGGACATCTGGTTTCTTGTCCTCAGCTCCCTAGCCCATCTGTCCCTCACTGCATGTGGCCTTGCCCACCTCTCTGCGTGTGGAAGCAATGGTCACACCAGCCCCTGGAGGCAGTGCAGTGTCTAGAGCACCCCTCTGCCCTAGGGGTTCTTGAAGGAGGGGCCATGGAATGAGGGCCACCCAAACTGCTGCTCGGTTCAGTTCTCCACTCACCCTTGATGGATTTGTTCCCGAATTTGGGACTAATGACTTAGTACCTGCTTCTGTGGTCCAGACACTCCTCTGTCACGTGCCCTGGACTGGATGAGGGCAGCTGCAAGCTCCTGGGAGAAACTGAGTCCCACCCAGACCATCACCTGGCCATGTGATCTCTGCCAGAAAGAGACAGAGCCAGTTCAGGAGCTCCCCTCCCACCACTCATGGAGTAGAGTTAGAAATGCACACTTTAACAGCTGGGCATGGTGGCACATGCCTGTAAGCCCAGTGCTTGGGAGGTTGAGGCAGGAGGATTGCTGTAAGTTCGAGGCCATCTGGGCTACATAGTGAGACCCTGTCTCAAAAAGAAAGAAAAGAAAAGAAAAGAAAAGAAAAAAGAAATTCACACCTTACAAGACAGTCCGGACTGCGGCATCTGGAAGAACCCAGCTTCCCCTGAGCTCCGAGGAAATGCTGATGCTGCAAAACACGAGCAGAGCTTCAGACAGAGCCGTGCGCAGGGAGAAAGGAACATCGCTCCGTTGTCCTGGACCTTCTCCTGGAGACTCGAAGCCGTTCTCCATCGCAGAGCTGAGTGGGCTTCCTCTGCTCCACGCATTACGTTGTCAGCTTTAGAGGCGCGCAGCCTGGAGCACCAGTCCTAGATCGGGTCCTGCAGGGAAGGCAACGCTTCGTACAGGGCCGCAGCGCATGAGGCACTGGAGATGAAATGGTGAGCAAAGCCGGCAGCGTCTCTGCCCTCTGGAGCTCAGGGTTTCACGGGCTGTGTAAAGTCATGACTGCGAGGTGCACTCTGGGAGAGCGGGCCCGCGCCGTGCCAGTGGGGTCTCCTGCAGGCGCGGTGGCTGCAGGGGTCCACGTGCTGGAGGACACAGGAAGACGAGGAAGGGGCCGTGGTGCCTGACGCGCAGCAGGACAGAGGTCGCCTGCAAACCGCAGCAGGCGTCCGTGAGCCTCCTGGCCGCCGGGTTACTGGCCACCTCCGGACACAGCGGCAGGGAGAGAGCAGGTGCCAGATTTGGCTGGTGCAGACCCCAGGCGGGCACAGCGTGGGATGAGGCGGAGAGCGCAGCTGGGGCCCCGCGGCTGTGTCCGCCCACAGAGGCTTTGCGTGTGTTTTCAAGGAGTCATCTGTTTTACGGGCTCAGTCAGTGCTTTTGTGCCATGCCTTTTTTTTATTATTTATTTATTTATTTATTTTTGCGGCACCGGGGATTGAACTGACAACCTCGTGCCTGTCAGGCAGGCATGTAAGCCGCTGAGCCAAACTCCTGGCCCTGGTTTTTTTTGTTGTTGTTGTTTGGTTGGTTTTTTGAGGCAGGGTCGCACTGTGTAGCTCCGACCAGCCTTGCGCTCGCTCGCGTTGTAGCCCAAGCGGGCCTCGAACTCACAACGCTCCGCCTACCTCAGCCTCCCGAATGCTGGGATTAAAGGCATGCGCCACCACGCCCGGCCTGCCATGCCTTTTAATTCCGCGAGATAGTTCGTAGTTTAAACAGATGACCGCGGATATTAGGAGACAGTAACCCTTCAGATCACACCCAGTTTCCCGTGGTTTCAACAACGCCGCAGTCAGTGGCTCCGGGTTCCTCACACGTGAGTGAAAGGATCACTCGAAACGGTGACAACTGCGGGCGCTAGTGAGTGCGAGGGTGGTCGGTGCGGCTGGATCGCCCTCACCGCGGGCCAGTTTACATCTCCACCGTCCCAGAGGCGACTGCTTTTCCCGCACCCCATCAACAGTAGTGGCTGACTTTTATCCCAGTAAGGAGCCAAATAGTGTTTTACTCCCATTTGCTGGGTCACAGAGGGTTTTACTTGATTCGCTAGGATGTTTATATTAGATAATTATAGTTACAGCAAATAATAGTTTTGTCTTTTTTCAGTGTTTGCACCTTTTATTTTGGGTGGACCTTTCTTTTAATTTTTGGAGGATTTTAAAAAGCTTTTTCAACTGCAAGTGGTAGTGTGTGCCTGTAACACCAGATCCATGGAAGGCTGAGGGAGGAGGGCCTCAAATTTAAGGCCAACCTGGGCAATTTAGTGAGTTCCTGAATCAAAATAAATAAAGGCCCAGGGATGTGTCTCAGAGGTAAAGGACCCCTGGGTTCTGTCCTCAGTACAAAAAAGAAAAGCCTTTTTCAGTTCAATGCTTAGTTCTCTCATGTTCTGTCTATTATTTTCTAGTCTATGCATTTGAGGCTATCTATATTTAGGTATCTGGGCTATTGCTTTGTCTTTTATGTAAAGGTTGGATATTTGTGAATATTTTTAGGGTATTTTTCAACTGGAAGATGACACTTTTTTATATATTCATTTGTTACTTTATATACTGGTACTTCAAAAGTTTTTAAGTTATATAACATTTCAGAATTCAAGCAAACACCTGATACATGTGGCAAAAATAACACACTCACCTCCAATTCTATTCCCAGCAGTAAATGTTTCTAACAATCTTGGGTTTTTTCTTAAATCACTGTATGCACAGTTTTATTGATTTTTTTTCCCTTTTGCAGTTATTTGTGTTGTTATGGCTATCCTGTATTTTTGGAATTGAGAATTTCTTTGTGACCTGGTGGCCAATTTTTATTCAATATGCACCTTTCGTGTGTAAAAATAATGCAGTCTCTTTTTTGCAGGGTATAAAATTCTACATGTAATAATTTTTAAAATATGTTAAGTCAAACCCTCGTATTCTCAGTTAATTTTTGATTTCAATATCTGAAAAATAAGGATTTATAAAATCTTCCCCTGTAATTATGGACTCGCACATTTCCCTGTGCATCTATCAGTGTGTGCTTTTATTGCTTCACAGCTGTGTTATTAGGTGTGTGAAGATTTACCCTTTATAACTAAATTGTGCCCTTTATAACTAAAAAATGAAAGTTTTCTCTCATGATAATTTTCCCTTTGAATTCTGTTTTTGTTTGATACAAGTATCTACATTTTAATGAACATTTGCTTGAATTATCTTTTTTATGCCCTAAAAAGTTGTATTTTTATTTAATTACTTGCTTACTCATTCATTTACTTTTGTGGTCCTGAGAACCAAACCCAAGGCTTCACCCCAGCTCTCGTTTGAATTGACTAGTAATTACAGAGTATGGGGCTGGGAGTTTGGCTCAGTGGCTTATGCACCTGCCTGACAGGCATGAGGTTGTGAGTTCAATCCCCGGTGCCACAAAAAAAAAAAAAAAAAAAAAGGCAGAGTATGTTTACAGGCTACAATATGTTTTAATACATGTGTAAATTGTACAATTCCTTTTCATGTTTTATTTACAATTCTTCTATAATATTTTGTGTTAGAAAGGTGTTATGGATTAAAAACTGGTGGTCAATTTAACACCAGCTGAATTACATCAGCATGGTGCTGAGTGTAGATGGCCCACCTGAGGAAAGTTGCCAGCATAAAAGGAGACGTGGGGGAAGAAGAGCGAGGCGTTGCGAGTTCTCCTAAGTGTTGCTGTTTCAAGCCATTGGTTCTCCTGCAGGAGCTTGTCATGCTGGCTTCCCCGATGTGGATTCGGCCATTATCATTGGAGGCACTTGGGACCTTGTCAATGAGAGTGGCTGTGTTCCCTTGGGGGAGCCCTGCTCCTTACATTGAGCATCGCTTCCTGGCTCCAGAGGGGAAGATGTGTGGAGAAGCTTGTCACGCTGGGCTTCCTGACCTGTACTCGACTGTTCTCATTGTCAGAGGATCTCGGGACCTCGTTGCCACTGAGGATGGCTGTGGTGCGCTTCAGGGCAGCCCCGCTCCTTATTTTGAGTGTGACTTCTCGGCTCCACTGTAGAACCCTCAACCCACGGCACAGCTCCTTCATCCCGCTGGCAGACTTTCTAGTTTCCACTGCTGAACTTTGGGCCTTCCCAGTGCAGATCTGTAAAACAGACTGGCATGAGTCCTTATCGTGGGCTCTTAGATTTCCAGTTGGATTTGTGGGAGGCATTGTCATGCGTTTTGGGTCTTTAGCTGGACTCATGCAGGACATTGCTGTGGGATCCAGGGCCTTGGCTGAATATCCTGGGTCTTTATTGTTGTGGACAGATTTTCCTGCACTTTCTTGTATTTAACTCTGGGTGACCATCATAAAACAGTATTATAAATTCTGTGTCCTGTATGCAGTTGTTCTCCCTGTAACCCCTGACTGCAACAAAAGGTCTTCCATAAACTATATTTTGGGGTTTGAGAAGTCTTAATCTAATCTGAAAGACTTTTAGGAGAATAATTAATCCCATTTTTACTTATTGTGATTACTACTATGCATAGATCTATTCCGATCTTGTCTCTTATGTTTTATATTTACCATGCCCCTCTTGTGCTTTATTTCAATTTTCTTATTTTTGCTGAATTAGATTTTTCTTCTAGTGATCTGGAATTCTACATTACAATTTGATTTTTCTGCTAATATCCTCTAACTTTAATTTTTTTTTCTATCAAAAACTAGAGCCAAAGCAGGTCCAGCGGTCCTGCCTGTAATCTCAGCACCCCAGGAGACTGAGGAAGGAAAAGTGACTTAGTGAGAAACCGTCTCAAGAGAAAAACGCAAAGCATTGGGGATGTAATTTAGCATGAAGAGCCAGGCGTGGTGACGCATGCTTTTAATCCCAGCACTCGGGAGGCTGAGGCAGGAGGATTGTTGTGAGTTCGAGACCAGCCTGGGCTACAAAAGTGAGCTCAAGGTTGGCCTGAACTGCATAGTGAGACCCTGTCTCAAAAATAGGACTGGGGATTTAGCTCAGTGGCCTGAGTGCCTGTCTGGCAGGCGTGAGGTTGTGAGTTCGATCCCAGGTACCAAAAAAAAGAATAATAATAATAATTTAGTGTGAAGGCTCTAGGTTTAGCCCCAAAACCACCACCACCAAAAAATAACCTATTGGTGCTAATCAGAGCATACAGCCTCTCCTGGGCACTCAGCAAAGCCGACGGGGCCTGAGAGACTGGGAGCGTGGACTCTCCTCACGCAAACACATTTTCCATCCTTTTTGGGACTGGGGGTGGAAGGTGACATGCACTGTGTCCTTGGTGTACCCTTTGGCTCCAATCTTTCTTCTTTTGCTATAAGAGAAAAGTCACTGAGAAAGCTTATTTCAGACCAAAAGATGACACAGGTGAGGAGGCCCCCGAAGAGCGGGACTGCTCCGCTGTTCTGAGCCCGGGGGCAGCAGGGCAGGCTTGGATGCCACGGCGCAGGTGACTTCTCTTCCCAGCACACATCCACCTCTGTTTGTGTCTGGTTTACGACTTCCGGCTGTTTTGATCATGTGTGGCACGGCCCGGGCTGTGTAAACGACTGTTGCCAAGCCGGTCTTCACACTCGCCCATCGTCGCCTGGGAAACACTCTCTTGCGGACTGGCCCTGGAAGTTCCTGCAGGTCCCAGATGTCAGAGTCCCTGAAAACAGAAAATTCAAAAGCACAGTTCATGCCCAAGTCTCGGCTCAATGCAAGAAGACAGCTTCAGCAAACATGAAGAGGGCCGAGGTGAGGCGAAGTGGAAGGAAAGAAATGGCTCTGGGGGGACCGACGAGCTCTCCAGAGGCCACCCCTGGGTGCATCCAAAGGCAGCCGGGCCAGGGCGGGACTCAAACTCCAGCCTCCTGGGTCCTCTGCTCGGCGTCTCACAGGTGATGCGGACGCGGCTCAGAAAAGCAAACCGCATTTCCAACAGGAACACCAGGCCCCCAGCCTCGCTGAGCATCTGCGGAAGATTTAATTAGTGAGCATCTCTGAAAAAGTGCAGAGATATACAATTTAAATCACATTTAACATTGCATTTAGCAGTTCATCTCCATTTCAATGAATAAAGTCACAGCACTCAGAGCCCATGCGGGAAAACTCAGATCGCCCGCACCTGCTCCACCAAGAGCTTCCCGCTGCGGAGCGGATGCCACCCTGGGCGCCCTTCGGAGAGGGAGGTAGGGAAAGAGAAGCTGCTGGCCCGGGGCTGACCCATCCAGGTCAGCCCCGGGCATGTTCCTCGCAACCTCCACCTCGGCCAACTCTAACCAGGGTGTTAAACAGAGTCCCGGGCGCCAGGAAGCCAAGGCAGCCCCCGGCCACTGTGCGGCCTCGTGGCAAAGGCCCTGGGCTGGTGGCACTGGCGACACCGTGGGCCCCGTCCTGAGGTGGCTGGAGCACCACTGTGCCCTCCCTCTGAGTCTTGGCAGACGCGCTCTCTGCAGGACAAAGGGGGGCGTGCCAGTGGGGCCGCCCCGACCTCGGTCTGTGACTCACAGGGAGGGAGGGGGAGGGCCCGTGGATTCCTCCACAGCTCCCAGCCTGGGTTCCGGCCATCTCACAGCCATGGAGCACCGTCGCCCCCTCCAAGCCAAGCCTGGGCACCGTGCTGCGGGACGCGCAGGGAATCGGCCCCAGGCTTCCCAGGCAAGGCAGGAGGGTGGCAGAGATGCCTCATGGGCGAGCAAGCGCACCCCTCGACTCCCCAAAGCAGCAGCTCCCGATGGGTGCTGGGAGTAGAAGCTAAAGGGCCCTCTGTGTCTATGCAGTCACTTCTGAGCCAGTTTGACACGCAGGAAGCAGAATCGATGTTCACTACAGAAGTGGCCCAGCGGGGCCTGGGAGCCGGGCTGCAAGGCGGAGGAAGGGTTTCAGTGGGGCGGGAGAGCAGGCTGGGAGAGTTTGTGCTGACGCCAGAGAGAGCATGGTGCAAGGAGGAGGAGGCGAGAATCTGGGAGCACGCTCAGCCAGGAAGGCCCTGGGGGTGGCCAGCGGGTGTTGGGAGCCGCTGAAGCTGGAAATTGACTTAGGGCATGATCCGGACATGATCATTCCAAGAACAAAGACAGCCTAGGGCAAGTCACACCAAGATGCTACTTCAGCCTAGAGAACACCTAGCCCCAAGACAATCTGAACAGTGGGTTGCTAGGACAACAGGGTGTCCTGTGACATTAGGTTGCTAAAAGGTATAAATAAACGCCCCTGCAGTGAGGGGCCAGTTCCTTTCCTCCCATCAGGAGGGTGAAGGCTCCACCTGACTCCAGCTTTGTCTCTCTCTTTATTTTTCTCATCCTCTCGCGGTCCTTCACCCCAAGAACCTCAGGAGCAAGCGGGCAGCGTCAGGCCAGAGCCAGCAGGCGTGGGGCAGCCTCGAGGGCCAGCGGGAGGCGCGAGGTGGGCAGCCCATCCGTGGGCCTTTTCCAGGAGGTGATCAGGGCGGTCTGGGCCATGTTTTGGGCCCTCTCTGGCAGCACTGGTGGAAGGGAGCAGAAAGATCCAGAGGCAGGTGACAGTCACAGCTTTGGCAGTGTCACACGGCAGGGAGGGATGACTGATTTGGGAGGTGGCTCAGGAAATGAGGGTCACACCGGAAGGAGGCAGCTGGGCTGAGAGCAGGAAGGGAGGACCAGGAAGAGAGAAGAGCTGCACATGCCTTGAACCCCAAGCGCAGAGCACCGAGAGACTGGTGGAATGGGGAGACAGGAAGGGCCGGTTCCCGAGGGCAGAAAGTGACCCATGGACGCAGGACTGGTGTCCCCAAGAGAGCTCAGGGCTACGGACAGCAGTGATGTCTTTCCACAACCCCTCAGCACGCCCATGCTCGGGACCTTCAGGGAGGTCAGCTCACTGCTGCCCAGCTGAGCAATGGGAAGCGGGGAGGGCAGAGGACAGGCCACGGTCACACGCCACGGTAGGGCAGTGCCAGGGAAGCTCTCTGGCCTGGTCCTTGCCCCGAGTCCCCTTCTTGTCCTGGGACAAGGTAACTTGTCTTGGGCCATGTGCGGGTACATTGGGCAGAAGGACCCCTCCCTGCATGAGTCTTGGGGACCACAGGCAGCAGCGCACTGTTAATAAAGCAGACAGACGTCCCCGTCACCCTGGAGCCCCCATTCTTGCAACCAGTAGCCCCCAGGCAGCTGGTTATGGGTTTCACAGAAGCTCAAGAAGTCCCCGGGAGAAGCCTCCCCAGAGAAATGGGTCTGTGCGCTGCAGACGGAAGCCGCGCTGACATCTCCATCACCTTCACCCCCGCCAGAAACACACGCAGGCCGGACAGCTGCTCAGAAGAGAGCAAAGGCCCCACCTCCCAAAGCCAGCACCATGGGGTTGAGGTTTCAATGCATAACCTTTGGGGGCACACAAACATTCACACAGCAAAATCCTATTGCAAAATTGTACAAAGAGCCAGGGGTGGTGGCACACACCTGTAACCCCAGCACCTGGGAGGCTGAGGCAGGAGGACTGCCTCCAGTTCAAGGCTAGGGTGGGCCACATAGTGAGCTCAAAGCCAGTCTGAAGTATATGGTGATGTCCTGTATAAAAAAAAAAAAAAGAATGGTGGAACCTCTAACACATCCTGACAACTTTTACACACAGAGACGGCTTCTGGCTGAGAGAAGCGTCCCTCTTCTTCCTGTATCCTCCTTTCTTCTTATTCAAAAGCTGCTGGCAAATTTCTGTGTCCTTGTGCTACCCTCGCGACCAGCAACTGGTGCGTATGAAGGTGGACCAGGTCCACGTTCACAGCCGCTCAAGGCAGAAGCCACTTGATTGACACCCACTGAGAGGTGAACGGATATGCAAAATGCGTCTATCCATGCGCCCGGCCTCGGGCAGGGAGGACTTCCTGTCTGACACACGCTGCGCCACTGGCTGAGCTCAGTGGAAGAAGCCAGTCCCGAAAGGACAATCACTGTCTGGCTGTACTCAGGTGGGGACCAGGGCGGGCAGGGGCCTAAAGAGCAGGTGGAAGGCGCTGCCGCGCGGGGAGAGAAAGGACGGGAACTACTTCATGGAGGCCGGATCTCAGTTTCCACAGAAGAAAAGGACCCTGAAGAGGCGGCGGCCGGGAAGATGGCGGTGAAGGCGAAGGCCGCATGTGCTTGATGCCGCAGATCTGTCCACTTAAAAGTGGTCACAGTGTAAATGACCAAGTTGACAGTAACAGTTACAGCCTGCATCGTTCTGCATTTTATATTGCAGTACTGGGACGTGAACCGAGGGGGCACGGAGCCACATCCCCGCCCTTGTGAATTTTATTTGGAGACAGGGTCTCCCTAAATTGCCCGCGCTGACCTTGAGCTTCCCATCCTTCTGCCTCCGGGTTCCCAGGAGTGGAGATTATTACGGCCCTGCACCGCCAGGCCGCCCGCGGGAAAGACAGCAGTCTCTTCCGCTCTCTGACCCTGAGTCTCACTGTCTGTAATAAGAGGGGCTGGGGCTGGAGCTGGAGCTTCTGAGGCTGCAGCCTGGCGTTTCCATGGTAACCGCAGCAAGCCATGCCTGGCAGGCGGGATCGCAGCGTCAGACCCGCAGAGCTCGCCCTCCTGGCTCCGTCCTCCCACGCGACACTGTGCCCTGCCGCCCCTCGGGACTGTCCCCTTGGCTTCTCGCCCTCCCCGGCGTGGGGTTGTCAGCTCCTCTCCCGTCGCGGTCCTCCGGTGTGCAGGGCTTTTCTGCAAGTGGCGGGGCGGGGGGGGGAGGGGGCCTGCAAGCTGGGTGTGGAACCCAGGGCCTCGCACTTGCCAGGCGAGTGCTGTGCCCCTAAGCTGCTGCTGTCCCCGAGACTGTGCTGACACACGCAGCGGCCTCCAGGGCCCCCTGCTGCGCTGTCCTTCCCCGCTCCCGCCTGCCCGGTCCACTGGGACACAGCGACCTCCAGCCTTCTCACGGCAACTCGTTCACGGCTCCTGTGTCACAGGAAGGAAGACGGAAGCCCGCCGGCACCCTGGCTCGTCACACACCGCTGTCCTCCACTTCCCTCCCTGGAGAATCGTTTACAATCCAGAGTCGGCCACGCCCGCCGCCGATCCTCTCGGGCTGACTCCTGCACCCCCTTTCCCACAGGAGAGGGAGTGGCGAGGGCGGGGAACACTCCGCTGCTGTGACCCGGCCTGGGCTTCCGTGTCGTCCACTTCGATGCTGAGTCCGCCCGCTCCGTTCCTGTGTAATCTATCATCGGTCAGCCAAGTGCACTGCCACAGGGCAGGCGGAGGTTTCCCTTCACCCACAGGCTCGCTGCGCCTCGGCTGCCTCCTCGGAAGTCTTCCTTTCCTGAGCCCCCGGAGCACCCTGCATCCCCCCGGGGGCGGCCAGTACGGGGACACACCACGGCCCGAAATTCCAGCCTTGGCAAGAAAGAGCTCTTCCGGGATGAACTTTATTTACACGGGAGGAGTGCTGTTGCGATCGGACTTTGGACGCAGGACCCCTAGGACTGGCAGACAGTTCATCTACTGGCTTTGTGTCCAGAGCCTCCTGTCCCCTCTCCAAAACTGGGACTCTCCAAGGTGTCGAGAAGAGGGAGGGAAGTGACAGAAGAAGAGACCCCTTCACGACAGGGACTCTTGCATTCCTGCCTGCTGCCCTCTCTGCTGCCCATTTCCCGGGTGGCAGTCAGGGCATCCTGGCAAACTGCACACAGAAGTCAGGCATGGTGGGCACATTTGTAATCCCAGCACTTTGGGAGGCTGAGGCAGGAGGATCACTGTGAGTTTGAGGCCAGCCTGAGCTACACGGTGTGTTCAAGTCCAGTGTAAACTACATAAGGAGACCTTGTTAAAAAAAAAAAAAGCATACAGAATAATTCCATTATTAGACAAAATGTACAGGGTCACTGGTTTGACTGAGCCCCTACACTGGACCTGGTAGACCAAACCACAATCGAGCATCTTCTCCTGAGGTTCTACATCAGCACCCAGAAACTAAGGTGCTTATCAGGATGCAGAGAGGTAACAGTGAAGTCCTGAGCCAGGCACGGTGGTACATGCCTCGAAATCCTAGCACATGGGAGGCTGAGGCAGAACAATCACAAGTTCAAGGCCAGCCTGGGCTATATATAGTGATGCCCTGTGTCAACAGATCAAAACAAGCAATCATTATAAATTTTCAAAAATAAAATAGCTAAATCTCTACACAGGCTTGATAAAGAAGTTTCCTTGATGTCTTAGTTATTTTTCCTCTCATTGTTGAGACAAAATACCTGACACCCAAAGTTAAAGGAGAGAAGGTTTATTTAGCTCACAGTTTGTGGAGGTTTCGGTCCATAATCAGCTGGCTGCAAGGAAAGGCAGCTTGGCAAAGGAGCGTCACAGAGCTCACAAGGCAGCAAAACACCAAGGGACCTTAACACCATCTTTCTGCCCCTTTAATATTTTATCTAGGCTACTGGGATTAGGGTGGTGGCAAACCAATCAGTGGACTCATTGAATGACCACACACCCTAAATCCCAGCTTCTCTTGCTCCAGATTCAACCACCTCTGAAAAAGTCCCACTGAAGACTGCGTGACGCTTTGGGGGGACATCTAGACACAGCCGTAACACTCTGCTTTAACCCTAAACGAGTAAATAACCTGATGTTAACCAGGTAGGTTTTTCCTATCGCTTTATTTCCTTGTTTTCACCATTCAACCTCAATATTCTGCAGTTGCCCAGTGGGTACTTTTGATCTGTTCTGTAGAACAGAGTCTGGCTCCGTTCAGGAACCACAGATAAAAGCCAATTAGAGCTAGAACTGCTGCTATCATTTCATCTCTCCATGCACCGCCCCGGACAGAGCTCCAGTCCCAGGAAGTCCCTGTCCCCGGCGCTCTCCTGCCTGGGAGCGCATTCCTTCTTCCATGCAAAACCCCCTCTTGTCCTTGTGGTCAAGTTGCTTAATTTTAACCATTGTAATTGATGCAGCACAGCGTCTTATTATATAGTTTTAAGTTGCATTTCCTCATGACTAAGTCGCTGAGTGTCTTATCATGTGCTTGTGTATCTCCTTGGGCGTCATCTTCAAAACAAACTTAAAAAGAAAATACATTGCAAGAGTTAAGCCTGAGCATGAATCTTTTTTTCATGAACTTGATTTCTACATTTTACTCCATTATCTCAAGCGACGGTCATAATTGTCTTCACATTAAAGATGGTGGTAAAATACTGTCTTAGTCTCTTTGCTTGTCCCTGAGACACAGCACTTGACACCCATGATTTAAAGGAGAGGGGGTTCATTTTGGCTCGTGGTTTAGAAGTGTCAGTCCTTGCATGCTCAGTGGCATGGCGGCAGGACTTGGGCGGACCAAAGCTGATAGTGGTGTGGTGGACAGAAAGCAGCAGAGAAGACAGGAGCCGAGGAGGGAGACGAACCCCTTCAGGCACCCAGCAAGCCCCTGCAATTCAATCATCTTCCCCAAGCTCCCGCCTCTGCACGTGTAGACTTTGGGGGGACATCCAGATATAAACCATAACAAATACAGATAGCATAAAATCTACCAGTGTAACCATGTGTAAGCGTGCAGTTCAGTGCCATTATGAACTGTCGGGACAGAAAAATAGTTTCCTCTCCACTCCTCATGGTTCAGATTTGGAAGCGGCCCTTGTCACAACAACGACAACGACAAAGTCAGATTAGCAAGAGAAAAGCAAGCAGAAGTTTAATAGCGTACGTGCCTCGTGCTTACAGAGAAGATGCCCAGAGAAATAAGCGAATCCGAGAGCGGAACCCACTAATCACTAACCCCCAACCCCTGCCCTCCCCTGGCAGCCCCCCTTCTGCCTCTGTCTCTGTGACTTTAGCTCCTGTGCCCCATGTAAGTGGAATCACACAGCGCCGGTCCTTGGGTGAGTGGCTCAGGAGCCTGGGTACACGTCTTCCTGCTGGAGCCCCCATCCAGGTCTCCTTCCTTTTGGGAGCCGCACAGCCTTCTGAGGTCCGCACACCCATTTTGTTGATCCGTTCATCCACTTTTGGCCCCTGTGAATGATGGGTGCAGACTGCTCTGTTCAACCCCCCTTTTTAATTCCATTAATTTCTGTTAGTCTCCTCTTGATGATTTAGCGCACTGCGTAAAACAGTACCCAGCACATGGCAGGCATACAATGAACGTACTCAAAGTGAACAGCCGAGTGAACGCACGAATGAGCAAAATGAAAGCGTGATCCCCAGATCAGACTCCGCTCAGAGACGGAGCTGTGTCCTTTGTCCTGTGGGCGCCAGCCCCCGTCTCCTCGTGCCAGGCTGCTGAGTCAGGGAAGACGCCGAGCTCTGGGATCCCGTCCAGGAGGAGAGGACAACAAACCCGCTCCTGCCGAGGTCTGTCACTCTTGCCCCAGGGAGGCCAGCTGCCTGCCATGCCGGGGTGAGCAACCAGAGAGCGCCCGCCTTCCTCCAAGACCCGTGCGGACGCCAGCCCCTCCCCACCCGGCAGCAGCCAACACTGCCGGGGCTTCCTGTGTGCCGGGGATTTATAAGCGGCGATGCACCGAGTGGTTAAATAAGCCCGTAAGACCCCATTTCACAGAAAAAAAAACCACACACACAAAGCTACACAGAGGTTAGTAAATACACCCCTCTTCACCCAGCTGATAAACAGTGGCACCAGGATTTGCCACGGAGTATCTATTCTATTGTTTTTCTAGTACTGGGAGTCAAGCTACATTCCCAGCTCCCTTTATTTTCTTATCTTGAGATAAAATCTTGCTCAGTTGTCCAGGCTGGCCTTGAACTTTGGACCCTCCTGTCTCAGCCTAAGTAGCTGTATGTTTTAGAACCTACCTGGCAGAAGAAAAATACACAGCCAATCACTCAGGCCAAGAGCAGTTTTCAATGAATTGCTTTGAAGTTAACCAGGGTCCTTTTAAATTTTTAAGAATTTGAATAATAATCATTTCGTACAATTCATAAAATACGCATTTTTAAATAACATACCCCACCAAAAGAGATAACCACTGTTAACATATTAGACTATTTCCATCTAATTGTTCCTGTACTTCTAGATGTGATTTAATTAATATGACACAGGTCTTTGTTCTACCCTGCTAACACCTAGCACTCTCAACCAGTACCCTGCCTGGCTCTCTTCTAGAGGCCTCTAGTGTGTTCCTGCCAAATGACACAACAAACATGCGAACGTTAGCACGAGGATGGCAGGGGCCAGGGGTTCTCCAGGCGCTGGACACCACGGGGAAGCACACTACACACGTTACAGTGCCTTGTGTGGCTCTCACGGCAGCCGTATCAGGTGGGGGTGCCCATCGAACAGGTGAGGACACAGACTACATAACAACGCAATGTACCGCTCTTCCTGGACAATTCTACCCTCAAACTGCGGGGTGAGACCCCCGAAGGCGGCCGTCTCCGTGGGGTCCATCAAGGGGGTGTCAAACAGGGTGAAGATGTCTGAATGAGGGGAGCACGGTTACTCGGTTCAAGGCGTCAGGCACTGGGACAGGTGAGGGGCCCACAGGGGCGTGTGGGTGCCCAGTGCGCAGGGTCAGAACCCAGCACAGCAAGGATAGAGTTCAGGTCGGAAGTGGGCTGCACGGGGCACCAGAAGGGCGAGGGAGGGGACTGTGAATGAGCAGGTGCTGGAGCCCAGGCCAAGAAGAACAACACTGTGGAGGGGCCTCGGGGACGGGGAGGCGGACACACAGAGGAGGACGTGGCCCATGAGGAGTCTGGGGATAATGCGAGGCAGGTGGGTCCCTGGGGGAGCAAGGAGTTAAAAATAAAGGGGGGAAACTAGACTGGATGTTTGTTAATTGGAATCTATAATTCTGTAAGAAGAAAGCTCATCTGTGTTCTAGGCACACCTCACCCTCCTCACCGCAGCAAGTCGTTCTCTAAGCACTGGTTACTTCCAGGAGAGAATGGATTTAGAAGCCAAGATTTGGGTGGAAGACGGGTTCTTGATGATCGGGGCATTGCCCTTTCAATGGGTAGAGCTAGGGATGAGCTCATTTATTTCCATCTGTGTATCTACCCTTACTTTTAGACCTAACTGTAGTATCAAAAATGATGAGTTTACATCATGTCTCTGATTCCACAAAATGCTTCACTCTTATCAAAGCAAAATCATAGCTTTATAATGGAGAAGTCTGGCAGACAGCACTTTCTTCAATTATGAAAGCAAACCTCTCAGTAAGGAGACGGAGTGACATTATGATTGGATACAGCAAGAACATATCCTTGTTCCCATGATCTTCCTGCCAAAAATTCTTGATTGGAATCAGATCAGGAGAAAACACACACACACAAACTGAAGGATGTTCTACCCAACAAATAGAATGCTAAAACAGTGTCAATGTCACAGAAGCAGGAAGGACTAGAGAAGGGGTCTGACCTGAAGGAAACTTAGAACAGAAAAAAGGTGCATGTAATGGTTTAGATCTGAACTGTCCTTCAAAAGTCTCCTGTGTTCAGGGGTGGGGCTTTTGGAAGGTACCTGGATCATCAGCAGATTGGTCCATGGATAAATTTATAGCTGAACGTGACGTTAGGCAGTGGGGCTGGTTGGAAGCAGGTCACCAGGGGTACGATTGGAAGGATGTATTCTTGTCCCCCAACCCTCCCTTCTCTCTGCTTCTTGGCCACCATGATATGAGCAGCTTCCTTCCACCAGACCCTTCCACCATACTGTTTCTGCCTTGGAGCCAGTATACTATGGACTGAATCCACTAAAATCGTGAACCAAAAAGAAACCTCTCCTCTTTTAAACTGTGGATATTTGATAGTTTGTATCAGCAACAGGAAAGCCAACTAAAACTGTGTAAATGAAGGAAACAGAGACAAATAGAGGGCACGATCCTGTGTCATGGGAACAAATGGCAGGTCTCCAAGGGAGGATGAGACAACAGCAGGGCGTGGACATTAATGTTCTGACTTTGGCTGTGTAATGGTTAATACATTGTATCAACCTGAGACACTTAGAAGCTTAATAAAGTAACTCAGCAGTTCTATATCCTAGGATATAGAGGATATGCCCTAGGGTGGCTGTTTAAACTCCAGGATATAGTAATGGCTGATTCATTGTGTCAGCTTGAGAAGTTTAGAAGTTTAACTAAGTGACTCAGCAGGGGGCCAGGGTCCTCTTTGTAAACACTCTAAGCCTGTGCAAGAGGAGGGCACGGAGATGGTGTGTGCGCTACACCTGCCCTAGGGTGGTAGCCTGGATACACTGTAAGGGAGAAAAATAGGCTTCTTTGCCCCTTCTTTGCTCTTGTTACTTTGATGTCTTCCATCACCATGAACTGTTGCCCCCAGCCATGCCACCCTGCCTTGGAGCCAGCTGATTATGGACTGAAACCTCCACCAACTAAGCTAAATGAACCTTTCCTTCCTTAATTTGGGGATTGGGTGTTTTGTCTCAGCAACGAGAGAAAAGTAATTGAGACAGACAGCTTTGATGCACACATGACGGAGAAGGATCTTGTTAGAGGGAAGTGTGTGCTACATAAAACCTGATCTCATGGCACTGGTGCAAACTCTGGGCAGTGTCCGGGTGAGCTGCACCCTAAGGTGCCTGGCTGATGGTGGAGAATGGGTGAGTGTGGGAAGCTGCACATCTGGGGTCAGAAGTAAAGGGCTGATGATTGCTGAGATGACACAGAAAAATGCTACATGTGCTCTATTTTTGGAGGCAGGGTCTTGGTATGTAATCAAAGCTAACCCTGAACTCAAATCATCCTGCCTCAGCCTCCCAAGGGCTTGGATTACAAGTGTATACCATGATACCTGACAATGTTTTTTTGTTTTTTGTTTTTTTTTTACATTGAAGCACAGCTCTTTGGACAAAGGATTTGCTCTAAGGATGAGATTATTTCTGGTTTCAGAGGGGTCAGTGCTTG
>RJWM01027619.1:0-26610 GCA_004363535.1 Dasyprocta punctata | reverse complement strand
CGAGACCTGACGGTACTGCAGGGTCACCTGCGCCCTTGCGGGAATGGTGGCCGGAACACATGCCTACTTGCATCCAGGTTCTGTTCCCAATTCCCTGGCCCCAGCAAAAGGGTTCGATCCCGGTATGAGGCCCTGCAGAAGCGCGCCTGCGAGCCTTGGGATTGCACATGGGGAGTGGGCCTCTGTGTTCTCTTCGCTAAACTCAGCGCCATATAAAATAAAAAAGGGGGAGATGTGAGGAGCCATACTCTTGCCGTGAGGCCTGCATGTAGGAGCTGAGGCCTGAGCTAGATTACCCTGCCCGTCAAGTGAAGCAAGATGGCGCCGGTTTCCGGCTTCTGGGTGTTCCGCTTTGCAGTAAACAACCCCGCTTCAGAGAATGTTTGCCTGGCTACCGATGACGCTAGCCAATGGGAAAGCACCCCCGTCTGCCTTGTGATTGGACATTAGGACAGTATATAGGATAGTTCCCACCCAGGGAGGAGAAGCACGGAAGGAGCCGTTTCGGATGGACGCATGTGAGGCTTCTCGGGGCGTATTTCACTGGGGACGATTAAAAGCCTGCCTACCACTGCCACTGTGTTGTGTGTCTTCCTGCCGGCCGGGACAGGCGCGCGACATTCCACCTTGCTTACTCTGAGATTTTTTTTAAAAGCTAGCTGATACATTTTCACAGTTAATGTATCTAAAAGTGTACCTTGACTTAGTACAATTGCTTTACATGTTTTATAGTCCTTTGGCCTGTTAGTCTTGTTTCAATCTGTATATATGACAATTAACTATATACGGTCTTGTAAGATAAATAAGTGAATCTGATATTGGAAAAATAAAAAAGGGGGTGCAGGTAAGGGGAGAAAAAGAATTGGAATGTGTTATGTACATATACCAGTTTCCTACATGGAATGTAATCTTTATGTACTGCACACAAGTACTAAGATAGTTAAAAAAAAAAAGGGCCTTCAAGCCAATGGCAAGGTCCTTGATGGGAGGAACTGTGACCTCCTTCTCCAGGTTATGTGAGTAATTCCCCAGTCTCAGCCAACCCTTCATGAAGATTGTAGACTCAGAAGAGGCTCTGACACAGAACAATCAGGAAAGAAATCCTGAATTTCTGACTTGCAGAATCAGTGAGAAAGTAAGTATTTACTGTCTTTTGGCATTATGGTTTGAGGTAATTTGCTATGCAACAATAGATAACTATGTATTGTCTGAAACCAAACTAATTATTTTCACATCATACAGTCATCCCTTTCTCCTGATTCTTTAGAAACACCTATTTTTCTCACCATGTTTGGACAGCAAGAAAGTCTTGCCAATTTAACATTCACTTATTTCTATAAATCTATAGCACTTCAGGTCACATTCTATGGCATTCCATCTGTCATTTGTAGCCTGGATCTTTTTAGCATTGGCCTCTCCTGCGTTACACTTACTTCTTACCACAATAGTCCATACGTCATTCTCTGAGGACTTTTCTAAAATGTAATATAGGGTTATTTTCTAGCTTAAAATTCTTCAGCAACTACCCCTATTTTCCTGGTTTGTAATGGTTTTCAAACAGTGAAGAAATGGCTTGAGAAAATGTGGATAGTGTAGTATTTTGTATGAAATAAATTTAGCATAAAGAAACATGTTTTAAAATCACAGACTCTCAGAACATATTTTAAAGTAGGAACGTGTTGTTCATTGTTATTTTTCTTATTGTTTTTATTGTCCTTACTTGGAAATACAAATAATTATTTGAATTTAAGAAACAGTTTATTGGTTCATGAAATTAAACACAATTAGATTTTGTATTTCCACTACTCTCACAAATGATCATTGCATAGTAGAGAAAAAAAAAAAACTATTCTAGGCCCCAAACAAATGAAGCTATTCCAGGCCTCTAGATCGTTGAATGCTTTGTTTCTTTTACCTGGAATGATTTCCCTCTGAACTGCTTGGAAAACTCCAGTTTATTCCTCAAGACCTAGTCCATTGACTTCTCTGTGAAATGTTTGCTGCTCTATACAAGCAGAATTATTAATTACTTTATGTATAATTGTAATTAGCACATTTGCATAAGGTATTCCATTTCATCCAGGGAAATACAACACTGAAGAAGGCAAAATGTGTATTTAAATAGCTGTAGCACAAATGAATATTATGTTGGTAGAGTAAACTGCAAATATAATACCGAGAAGGAATTTCTGGCTAAGCTGACTGGGAAAGGCTTCATGTGGGAAATAGTTTTTGAGCCAGTATTGAAGGTTATCTGGAATTTTTGGGATCAATTATAATATTTCATGTGTAGTAAAGATCAAATGAGTCTTGAGTTTGCAAGAAAGCTAAGGCTTCTAGTTTGGTCAATATGGCGTCAGTCTTGTAGAATAGTGGAAAACAAGTTTAGAAATATATGGGGCCAAAAGTATAAGTCTTACTTGATAGGTTGAGAAGTTCAGGTGGGCCTAGAGAACTACAGAGACTTTGTGTGGAAGGATGTGGCTTAGTTAGAGTTTGAAGAAACATAATTTGGAGGCAAGTCTGAATGTGTGACTAGCAAGGCACATTTTATACTTGTATGGGCAAGGAGCACGTTTGGTCAATTGCAATAAAATGAGCTGAAGTATAAATCGTTCATTTAAAAATAATTTAATCAAAGTTTGTCTTTACATAAACTTTAAATCCAAAATGCATATTCTCTATTTCTGAAGTATCTATCACATTCACCCTATTTCTTCCCCAGCCATTGTAGAATTATTATTATTACTATTATTATTATCCACATGACTAAGGTCATTTGGGAAGCAAGGTGGCCCACAGATGACTTTCCAAGTACCACAGAAACAAGGAATTCCAGGCCAGATTAGTTAAATTTGGCCTAGAACAGTGACTACCCCTCAGATGGACTAAATAGTTCACTGTTGTTTAAACTACTACATGTTGGGTTAGATAACTCATCAAGTCATCCTGTTCCTCATGTACTGTAAGAATTGCCCTCGTTTCCACATTAGGTTGGCAAAGGGCAGGGGCTATTTTTGTCTCAGTCATTTTTATGAAGTGTCTATTTCAGTTCTTTCCAATAGATGTTTGTTTTCAATGTTATCAGAAAATGTTGGCATTTCCTCCCAAACTTGAATTAAATACAAGAGAAATATTGGGCAAGCTTTGGATAGGTAAGTAGAAGAGCTTTGCCCAGTCTGTGTCTTAATGTTTCTGATGGCTGATAGATGCCAACTGGCACTTGTTGTCACTTAAATTTTTTCAAAAAAGATTTTCATTTATCAGAGTTTGAGCAATTATGTTTTTCCATTTCAAAATCATATTACAGCTCTTCATCCAATTTTGTGCAGATTTACCTTTTGGCTCTCATGTAAAGTAAAAGTCTTCTAAAGACACAGTGCTATATTTAATAGCTATTGCTAGGCAGAGGCAATCAGAGTATTACTGAAATCAAATTAATTGGCCAGAAGGGACTGAGCCTGCAAGCATTTTGGATTAAAACTGTTCTCTTTGCTGCTGTCTAGAACAATATATTTTCAATAAAACTGCTTTACACAGAAGTTCTGTTGCAATTCAACCCTATAGAGATTTTTTCTCTTCTCACAAAACATCTAGTGTTTTTCCAATAAAACACAGGTTGGTATTCTATCTTATCTTTTTTTCACATTAGCTTCACATATTTCTCACGATAAAATTAAAAATAGCACCTGTTTTAGACCTTGTATAAGTACCTTCTTTATGTATGTATATTGTAAGGGTTTATAGTATGTATGTGCATTTATTTTACTATAGCCTATTTTAATATATGAGGCATTTGCGTGATGAGAGGGAGTCTTTAAATAACAGAAAAATTTTGGAGGAATATGTACTTGTTAAAATCTACTTGAGTTCCACTGAAGTGTTATGGGTTCAGAAAATGCACTAGAGAAGGCAAATCTTCACTTGTGACAGAATTGAAACCTGAAATTAAGAGATGTTTCCAGGATTGCACATATCTAGGGGATTGAAACTGATAGACGTGAGTATATCATTTTGGCATATTTTGCTTTAAAGGATTACAGTGAAGCCTGTGAATGTAGGAAATGAGAGACATATTTCCTAAATGACTGTACTATACCTCTTTTAAAATCATGAGACAGATAGTTGCCATTTCTTTTTAAGCTAAGAATTAAAGACTTTCTTTAGGTCCTACTAGATATTTGAGACATGTTTGTGTTCTTCATTTTCTTTTTCCCCTAATACTTCTGAAGATGGCTCTTACAGAACTTTAATTTTATTTTTTGTTCTCTTCAAAAATAATTTGACCTGTGATCTTGATTGAATGAAGTAAGGAGAAAAGAGAAGATATTTCTCAGAAAAGGGAAGTTGATCAAAAGCTTTTATTTAAAAATATTTTTTCAAAAGTAGTTTGAGAGTCTTCTTTCACATTAATCAGAGTAGACTCTTGAAATGTAAGGGCTGTCCGAAGAAAATCTTACTGAAAATGACTAAAATTGAGACTTCATTTTGATGGTTATAAGAATTTGTTAAGGTTCAAATGGCTGTTTAAAAAAGACCTTGAGAGGAGTGATGGAAATAAGTGAGGTGTTGTGCACATTTTCTTTTAAAAGTGACTTGCTTTTAATAGTAGAAAGAAAAGAGAATGGTGTGGAGAAGGTCATAGTAAGAATTCAAAACATAGTTAAATTTCATCAGTACAGACCTTATTAATAGAAGCTATATTGAAACTGAATCATGACTTGGACTAGAATACTCCCATTATATATTTCAAAAAAATTGGAGCTAGTGGAAAAATGGAAAGAATATTACAAGTACCTGTATAGACTTTATATTAATTCACCAACTGTTAAGCTTTTTGCCTGTTTTTTGTTCTTCAAAAAATTTTTTGAAAGTGTATTGTTGATATCAAGACATATGATCCTTATGTATCAAAGGTGACCAAGGTATATATACAACTACATTATTATACTCTTGATACACTAATTATATCTAATATGCAATTTATACTCATATTTACCTAATTGAGCCCAGGATGTTCTATATAGCTGTTTTTATTTTCAATTCAGGACCTGATTAATGGTCTCATAGTGAAATTATTTACAAATGTTGCATTTCTTTTAAAATCTTCAGGTTAAAACAATTCCTTTATACTTTTTGATTTTCATGATTGCGACACTTATTAGGAATTTGGACTGGTGGTCTGGTAAACTAACACACAATTGGATACATCCAGTTGCTTTTATGATTCAATTCAAATGAAACATTTCATAAAAAATAACAGTGATTTTTTTTAACGTCTCACTGTGTTAAATCAGAAGGAAGTTTCTTTTTCTTTTTCTTTTTTTTCTGGTTGGTAAGTTAAATTTGATCCTTTGGTTAAGAAAGATAGTATGTATAAGATCTCTCATGGCTAAGATGTTATTTCTCCCTTAATATTTAACATGTAACCTGTTTGTTACTGTTTTAAAATTATATGAAATCTATATCTTCAACAAATTCTCAGCCAATAGTTTTTGCAACTATTGATTACTAAATCAGTTAGTACATCACAATTTGACAATGATGACCTTAATTCACATTAATTTACTGCATTATTTTACAAACAAGAAAAATTCAACTGTCTTCCTTTGTAGTGCAGCAATAGAACCTTGGATGATTTTTTCATTCAATGTTTTAAAGCTCACTATCATCAATATTCTTTGATTTTTACATTAATTTAAATTTGGCCAATGGCATATCGTTCAAAACAATTCTGTTGTCTTTTTGACATGATCCATCCTATCAGTACTTAATTCTATAATCTAGGCTAACCTTTGTCATCCAGAGTCTCACTTTAAAACCAAAGGATTTATATGCTTATTCCAAATGTTGAGGGACAATAATGCTCAGTTAGCTGCCCAACTTTCCTGGAAATTTTCCATTGCTGGAGGTTTCTCTTTTGCTCCAGATTTTAATCTCTTTCTGTGGAAAGATAGGAACCTACAGACAATGCCTTGTAGATGGAATCAAAGTCGGGTCCTTTCTCTTCAGTACAAGACAACTCTGAGGAACCTTGCTAACTTCAGAGCACCCTGTGAATTTGGCTGAGGCTTGTGACTCCACTACAGCCCAAATTTTGTTTCTACTCAAATTTGCTTTTATTCCCTTTTCTAACAGTTTATCCCCAAATAAAAATTTTCCTTTGCATACTACAGTTGGTGTGTATTACTTTCTTTCTTTGTTCTTTTTATTTTAAATCACTACATAATTGTTTTCTAAGCTGTGTCTCACATTTGCTGGCAGAAGCACATAAAATACAAGGGATTGGATATTGATCCTAGATTCTGAGCACTGTGGATAAGGAAAAGTTTTGGATGCATTCTCCCAGGATACACAATTGACATGCTGTCAAGCACACAAATATTTGGTAATAATGTGACACTGGAATGTCTCTTAGAAGCTTGAAAAAAATCAACGGTCAACAAATTTTTAGTAAAGTTTTATTAGCCTGTATGTCCAATGTTTACTTTGGGAATTAAGGAGACTACACTGAGTCTGGCCTGGGATATAGCTGAGTAGAAAGAAGACCTAGTTTGGAGAAGATGCTTGTAGGAAGATGATGAAATAAGAACAGTAAGTTGGTGAGATATGCAAACAAGCTCTGAAAAATTCTTTCAAACATTCAGGTACAGAAAGAAACAATGATTTTTATTGGATTTTTCTGGAAGTCCTGCAAGATAGGGAAATTTCAGATACTTAATTTGGTATAAAATTATCAATTACAAGTTTCTTACCACGAAGTAAAGAAAGAGATTGGGGAGATAATACAATCAGTTCATACTCATTTAAAAGACAGATGAAAGTAGTAGCTTCTGACTGAAATGGAGTAGAAGAGAAGCAAGTTGATTCTTTTCACAGCATTCCCCTGCTTAGGAAAGAATATATTCAGTGAAATCGTCAGAGAACAGGAATTGAAAACTCCAGACCAGAGAAAATCAGGTATCCATTTTGCTTCTACAATTACACATAATTGAAAGAATATTATATGTTATACACTTCAATTATGTAAGTGTACTGCCTCAATGGTACCCAAATTATTGTAGTTCGACTTGTAGTACAGTGTAATTTCTAGTATGCCATAGAAAATTTGTAGGAGAAACTCTATAAATTAAAAAAGACATAACAGGAGAAACTTTAATCCATTAAAGAAAATAAAGCATACAGAATATTTGATCGCTCAATGTCTTCAGTTTTCCCTTTATGACAATACAGCATTGTTTGATGGTTTATCTGTGAAGTGTACCCAGGGATTTATATAGTGTCATCCAACTACTAGAAAAACCATATGGTAATCTATGTTGTAGACATATTAAAATAATAAGAAAGTAGGGGAAGTACAGTTTAAAATATTTTATCTACTATATCTGAAAATTCTTCTACAGAAAAGATTTTTTCTTATGATAGTGATTGGTGTCCAGAATTCACATGTTGAAATCCTAATCCTAAAATGAAAGTATTACCATTGGAGCCTTTGGGAGGTATTAGGCTATTAGAAAGGAACACTTACGAATGGGATTCCATGTCCTTTTAAAACTTCTGCTTTTCACCATGTCAGTATACAACAAAACCTCAGCAGTTCACAACCCAGAAGGTTGTAACCAGAGTTCAACCATATTTGTACCTTGTTTTTGAGTGTTGTTAAAACTTTGGGGAATAATTCTGTTGTTGATAATTCACTTAGCTTATGGTATTTTGTTTTTGAAACCTGATGTACCTAAGATAATTTGCTCTATTAAGATTAAGTTAAAAGCTAACTTTAAAAAGAAAAAATAGATTTTGTTGTACAACTAATAGACGTGAAGAAAAATAGGTTTTTGATGAAGCAGAACAAATAATTCATTACTGATTTAAACATGTACAGCAATGTAAGACCAAAAAGTTTAACTAGAATCTCCATAAATTCATGGGAAAATGACTTGTGTGGAGTAAACAAATAGTGAAGATGTTGTAAAACATAAAAGAAGTTATCGATATTGAATGTCGAAAGTATTGGTGGTGAGGGCTTGCTTTGATGATTAAGTTCAAATAAACACTTCCTACTTATTACTAATCCATACAGTTACTGCAGCAGCCTATGCAAAAAAAAGAAACACCAAAGAAGTTGAGATATATGTGTGTGCTTTTTACAAATACACTTTTTAAAAAAAGAAATGATGCATTGATTTTTAAAAAAATTTTCATGTTCCCCTGGAAGAAATTTGAGCTTCATTGAAAAACAGGAAAATACCAAGTGAGAGGTTGTATATCTGTCTCCTTGCCTGGTTAGATTAAGCCAGGCACAATACTATATGGTTGTTGGCTCCAAGCCAGAATTTTTCAAGATTAAGGCTGACGGTTATTTTATATCCAGCCAAAATTTATTTTCTCTAGATACAATATGTATGTCTTCTCCAATTATGGAAATGAACCAGGATATGGTACTCCATAGAAAGAATTAAATTCATTTTTAAATCATTACTCTGATGTGGCAAACTGATTTAGAAGGAAAGGTCTTCTTTACTGGCTGAAAAGATGTTACAGTCAGGGAGCTGACACCCTGTATAAATGCACAGGGATTTAAAAAAGCTAAGGTGTTGAGTTATGGGCACAACATTTCCATCTATGTGAGAGCTCACTAGCAGACTTTTTGCTAAACAGCAGCCTCATGAAGTGACAGGACAATTTCCCAACATACAAATTCCCAATCACATGTGGCTTTTTCCTGCTCCTCCAAGCCAATGTGCATGGGATCTGAGAGAGACAGATGCATAAGTTACTAGCTGCCTGTTATGGGCTTGATATACAGCAGATAATTATTTTCTTTCATATCAAGAGACAGAGAATGTGGCTATTATTTTGTATGTTTCCTTGAGAGTAGAAAATTTAGACTTATGAAAAACCTTATTCTGCATGGAAATAAAAAGTCAAATCAAAGGTAATGAACATGGAGCCAGTATAGAAAGTGTAGGTAAAAGGAAAGGGAAAGAATCAAAGGGATTTAAAAAGCCTGACTTCACTTGAGCAGGAAATTTTATATGGCGGTAAGTGAAAACTAAAGCCTGGTACAGTATATGGGAGAGACTGAGGAGTCTTACTTGTGTCTAATAAAAATAATCCAAGACTTCTGTAACATATAAAGCAAGAGCATGTTTTGCTAAAGCAGGCTGTACAGAACCTAATGAAGCAGAAGGTGGAGGAAAGCTAAGGGCAGAGTTGCCTGAGGTTGAAGTTCCCACAGGTGCCACAGGAGACTGGCTGGGAAAATCATTCCACAAGACAGAACCTTAATTTGACAGTTTTTGTTACCTGCTCAGTATTTCACTTTTTCAGTCCTTTTTCTACAATTTGTCCCACTTCTCAGGTTCTCATTTTAGCTCTTATGCTATTGTACTTACTACTATTACTTGGAGGTCTTATTTTTGAGCAGGATCCACTACTGCAAAAGTTTTTGAGTAATGACTTGTCTTAGAAATTACTCTTTTTCTAACCTCACTGAAATGATTGTCTAAAATTTTTTGCTTAAGAATATATTTCACTCAAAACTATGGGAGATGGTGCTTTTTCTAGACTATCAAAAGTTTCATTAATTTTTTTTTTGTACTGGGGATCAAACTCACAACCTCATGCCTGCCAGGCAAGTGCTTAAGCCACTGGACCAAACTCCCCACCCTACTTACTTTGAGGCAGGGTCGCACTATGTAGTTCAGGCCAGCCTTGCTCACGTTGTAGCCCAAGCCAGCCTTGAATTCACAATGCTCCACCTACCTCAGCCTCCTGAGTACTGGGATTAAAGGCGTATGCCACCACGCCTGGCTCATTAATTTTCAAAAGTCATTATGCTATAAAAAACCAACTCAATTTTCCAAAATTCTTTTTGGACTAATTGGATTTCTTCTCAATAACTATCTTTGACAACCTTGCTGTTTTGTCTGTCATTATATTTAAGAATAGAAACATCTTCTTTTTAATGAATTCAAATACTAATACCAGAGAAACTCAACCATAAGGATATGTAGTAAGGGTATTAACAATATAAGAAAGAAAAGGTATAGCTAATTCTTAGCAAGCTTGTTCTTATATGTAAGTGTGTCAGATTTATGGATGGATTCTTTTAACAATTCCTTTTCCAGTTATTTTCTTACTCTAGAGTGAAAAGACTTTGAGTCCAAAGTACTAGAGGCCAATTAAAAAAAAAACAGGAAAGTGAGACAAAATAACCAATATTTAAAGAGAGAGATATTTTAGTGAAATTAAAGGAAAGTATTTCGATTTTTTAGTTCATGTGTATTCTAAACAGTTAGATATGAGTTCACCTTTCTTAATGATTTCACTAGTAAATTAAAATGAAGGAACAAGAGTGTTGTTAATTGATATCTGTCTTAGTTACTTTCTTGTTGCTGAGATAACAAGAAGCCACACAAATTACAGGAGGAAAGGTTTATTTCAGCTCACAGTTTGTGAGCTGAAGTTTCAATCTATAACTGGCTGGCTTTGAGGAAAGGTAGCATGGCAGAGGGTGATTGCAGAAGAGAAACAGTCCATGGATGAGCAGGCAGGAAGCAGCAAAGCACTAGCAGGCCTCGCTTTCCATTTTGTGCAATCCAAGCTACACAACTCATGGGTGGTGCCATCCTCATCAAGTGTGGGTCTTCTCATTTTCCAAACCCAGAACTCTGATTAACCAATTAGAAGCTAATCCAGTACTATACCCCCTTAACCCCAATATCACACACTATAGATCCAGTGAGCTCCAAAACACCCTACCTCTGATCACATAAGGCTTCGGGGAGACATCTAGATACAAGTCATAACTATACGTATCTGACCAGAGATCTCAAATTATTGCATTTTCTTCTCATCCTACCATAATGTACTACCCATATATAACTCTGGAGAGGTTCAGGTCTGATCTAATCTTTGCATTTTTCATTTTCTATACAAATCTTTATCTCTGCAAAACTCATCTCAAAAATAATTTCTTATAAGTAGTTATTCAGATTTGATTGTTTTGATATCGTGGATGATGTCATTTGTACCATAATCAGAAATAAATTTTGAGCAATAGCAAGCTATATTAAGTTCACTTACACTATATCTCTGCACATATACTTCAGTTATTGTTTTAGGGTAGATACCTGTATCTATAAATAGTATCATCAAAAGTCTCTGAAGTCAGGTACTGAGCCAGGCATTTATTATACTTGCCCAGGTTTCCATAATGTCTTTTCCTCAGTAAAGAAGCATTGCTGGCTGATTGCCCAGAACCAAAATGCAGCAATCTCTTTATAGAAATGTCTTTTAATAGGGTAAGTTGTTTTGGAGAAACTGGATATTTTGGGGGGATTCCCCTAGGTGTCTGTTTCAGTCCTGCATGTGTTCTTGCTAGAGGCTCACCTGACTGTGTCATTTTCCAGTCACTGAGAATATCCTGGAAATTCTGAGCTGTTATTTTGTGGTTTTTTTTTTCTCCGTTTGCTTCAGTAGCAGAGCTTACACACTGCAAATGATTTCCATAATATGACAGTTTGTGAATGTTAATATTACTCAAATTAAAATGCCTGTCTGCTTCCTTGTGCCTAATCCTGGCTGATCCCCTGCCGAGTCCTATGAATGGGCTGTGAAAAGTCCCCCAAATTGTGCAGCTGTTTAATGGCTCTTACTTATTCACTGCAGCCTTCATAAATGACAGATCACAGCAAATCAGAATCCCAAATGTCAAATCAGACATTGAAAATTTTATGAAAATTCAAAAGGCCAGAACCTTCCCGACTTCTTTCGTTTAATTGCATCAGGGAAGAGACAGTCTGATGTGCCTTGGCCACCACCAAAATGCAAATGAGCATGAATTTAAAAACCCCCAGGCAGACTTTTCCATACCCGTAATTGCAATAGTAGGAGAGGTTGAAAATGGACGTAGTTCTACTTAATCATCTATTACTATGCACGGGGCACTGTATGAGGTACTTTTATGTAATTATCTATTAAAACAAATATTCCTATACCCCAAACTTGTTTTTATCACTTTGTGTCAGGAATTCACCTTTTTCTGAGACAGTGAAAAAGGCAGTGTGTTCATAAAAAAATCTCTGGAAACCTAGAGGCTTTTATTTCACTAGCCATGGATTCTCAGCTCCAGTTGCCTATCATAATATTGTAATATGAAATAATCCTTTAGACAAAGTTAAGGGCAGACAAAATTGTTTAAAAGGAAAGAAAGCAGACATTATAACCTTTAAGAGAGTCGTATATCATAGATATTTTACACATGTGGTTTGTTTGTTATAAAAGTAAACAGCAAATTGACAAAGACTGTGAAGCAAAAGATAAGAAATTAAACAGATTTGTGTTCCTTGAATAGAAACAGCCAAGACTAACATTGTATAGACAATGTCTTGATACAACGTCCTCTCTAAAACTGGGAGGTTTTAAATAGAAGTCATTTAAATTCTGTCATATCTGGCAGCTGGCTTGGGGTGAGCTCATCTAAATTGCACTTCTGTGGGCTTGTTTTCAGACCTCAGGCCTGTGGGTGGATGGGTGGTTCTGTGCCATATACCTTTCTCCTTGGAGTAGTGGGCTGTAGGACATGATTTGCTTAAGGCAAGTGTATTCATTATCATTGTGCCACTTCTACTAACATGCATTAGGTCAAAGTTAACCATATGGCCAACCCTAAAATCAATGGGTCTGTGAAATATATCATGTTCACAGTGGAAAAAGAAGGAAAGTAAAGATTTTCTGAACAATAATTCAAGATGTTTATTTTCCTACATGCTTTTTAACTTTAAATTTTATTTTCAGATGACGTCACCATTTTTTCAACCTAAACATTTTATGTTCTTGATTTTTAAAAGTCCTTTTTACCTCTTGTCATCCACTTGCCCTGCCTTCTCCCCTTAGTTTCAATGTGTGGATTGTATAAATATTCTGTGAGAAGTACTTGCTTGGAATTGGTATTTTAGCTAAATGCCCTTTCTAGCTCCCTGCCTCCTTCTCATGCAGTTCTCTATGCCTGAAATGTCGTATTTCTCTGACTAAATCCTACTGATATTTTGATTGGGATTGCATTAAATCTGTATAATAATTTTGGGAGAATGGCCATTTTCATGATGTTTGTTCTTCCTATCCATGAACAGGGAATATCTTTCCATTTTCTGAAATCTTCTTCGATTTCCTTTAGAGTAATGTAATTTTCACGGTATAGATCTTTTACTTCCTTTGTTAGATTGATTCCTAAGTGTTTCATTTTTTGGATGTTATACTGAAGGGTGTGGTTTCCCTTGTTTCTCTGTCAGTGATTTTGTTGTTTGTGTACAGGAATGCTATTGATTTTTGAGTGTTCACCTTGTATCCAGCAACATTACTGAATTTGGTTATTACTTCTACAAGTCTTCTGATGGATTTCTGGGAGTCTTCTATGTAGAGTATCATATTGTCTGCAAATAATGATAATTTCACTTCTTCCTTTCCTATCCTTATTCCCTTTATTTCTTTCTCTTGTCTAATTGCTCTGGCTAGTATTTCCAGAACTATATTGATTAGGAGTGGTGATAATGGACATCCTTGTCTTGTTCCTGATTTTAGGTTGAAAGTCTTCACTTTTTCTCCATTTAGTAAGATGGCTGTTGGCTTATGATATATGGCTTTTATCAGGTTGGGGTAGAGACCATCTATTCCGATTTTCTGTAGGGTTTTGATCATGAATGGGTGTTGGATTTTGTCAAAAACTTTTTCTGCATCTATTGAGATGATCATATGGTTCTTGTTCTTGGCCCTGTTGATATGGTGTATTACATTTATTGATTTGCATATGTTGAACCATCCCTGCATTCCTGGGATGAATCCTACTTGATCATGGTGTATAATCTTTCTGATAACTGTCTGTATTCTATTTGCCAGTATTTTATTGAGGATTTTTGCATCTATATTCATTATGGAGATTGGCCTGTAATTTTCTTTTTTGGTTGGCTCTTTCTCTGGTTTTGGTATTAGGGTAATACTTGTTTCCAGGAATGAGTTAGGGAGACTTACTTCCCTTTCAATTTCATTCAAGAGTTTGAGGATTGTTGGCATTAAGTCTTCCCTAAATTTCTTGTAGAATTCAGCGGTGAATCCATCAGGGCCCAGGCTTTTCTTTGTTGGTAGGGTCTTAATTAACATTTTCAATTTCATTAGCTGAAATTGGGTTATTCAGCAGCTTTACATCTTCTTGATTCAGCTTTTGTAATTCATAGGTTTCTAGGAATCTGTCCATTTCTTCTATGTTATCAAATTTATGTGAGTAAAGTTTTTTTAAGTAGGTGTTGATGATCTTCTGTATTTCCACAGGGTCTGTAGTGATTTCACCCTTTTCATTTCTTATTGCATGAATCTGAGTTTTTCTTTCCTCTTTTTGATAAGGTTGACTAGGGGTTTATCAATTTTATTTACTCTTTCAAAGAACCAACTCTTCAATTCATTAATTCTTTGTATTGTTTTCTTAGTTTCAATTGCATTAATTTCTGCTCTAATCTTAATAATTTCCTCCCTTCTTTGGGCTTTGGACTTGACTTGCTCTTCTTTTTCTAGAAGTTTGAGGTGAAGCATTAGGTTGTTTATGTGTGTTCTTTCCATATTTCTGATGTGGGAACTGAGTGCTACAAATTTCCCTCTGAGGACTGCTTTCACTGTGTCCCACAGGTTCTGGTAATTTGTATTTGCATTTTCATCCAATTGTAGATATTGTTTAATTTCTTCTTTAATTTCTTCTGTGACCCATTGGTTATTTAGGAGAGTATTATTTAATTTCCATGTGTTTATGCAGTTATTGTATGTTTTTTTATCATTCATTTCCAATTTTACTGTACTATGGTCAGTTAATATGCATGGAATTATTTCAGTTCCTTTGCATTTACTTAAGCATGTTTTGTGGACCAGTATATGATCTATTTTAGAGAATGACCCATGTGCAGCTGAGAAGAATGTGTGAACTAGAGAAAGCATTCCTGAAATTCATCTGGAACCAGAAAAGGCCTAGAATAGCAAAGGCAATTCTGGGCAACAAAGGAAAGGCAGGAGGCATCACAATCCCTGACTTGAAACTATACTAAAAGCTACTGTGATAAAAATCAGCATGGTACTAGAATCAAAACAGACCTGAAGATCAATGGAATAGATTAGAAGATACAGCCACAACCACAAATACACTTAGCCACCTCATCTTTGACAAAGGGGCCAAACATGTACATTGAAAGAAAGACAGCCTCTTTAATAAACGGTGCTGGAAAAACTGGCTTTCTATATGCCATAAACTAAAACTAGATCCATGCCTATCACCATGCACTAAAATAAAGTAAGAATGGATCAAAGATCTGAATATTAAATCAGAGACACTAAACTTACTAGAAGACACAGTAGGTAAAAATCTTGATGACATAGGAGTAGGCAGAGAGTTCATGAACAAAAATCAAATTGCAAAGGAAACACTTCCCAGAATCAACAACTGGGATCTCATCTTACTTAAAAGTTTTTACATGTCAAAGGAAATCTCCAACAGAGTGAAAAGAAAACCCACGAACTGGAAAAATATCTTAGCCAATTGTCCATCAGACAAAGGACTTCTATCTAAAACATATAAAGAATTAAAAGAAATCAGGCCCCTAAAATTCAAGGACCCAATCCAAAAATGGGCATCTGAGATGAATACACACTTCTCAGACAAAGAAATACAAATGGCAAATAAATATATGAAAAAATGTTCAACATCAATGGTCATTCGGTAAATGCAAATTAAAACAACACTGAGATTCCATCTCACTCCAGAAAGAATGGCCAAGATTAAAAAATCAACCAACGACAAATGCTGGAGGGGCTGTGGGGAAAAAGGAACTCTTCTCCACTATTGGTGGGAGTGTAGACTGGTGGAACCACTGTGGAAGTCAGTGTGGAGATTCCTCAAGAAGCTAGGATTAGAGATCCCATTCTACCCAACTATGCCACTTCTCGGCATTTTCCCAGAAGAATTGAAAACATCATACCACAGTGATATTTGTGCACCCATGTTTATAGCAACCCAACTTGTAATAGCCAGATCTTGGAAACAACCCAAGTGCCCATCGATCAAAGAATGGATAAAAAAGATGTGATATTTTTATACAATGGAGCACTACTCAACTATTAAGAAAGATTGCATTGAGACTTTTATAAGTAAATGGTCACGACTTGAGACCATACTCATAAGTGAGATAAATCAAACCCACATATGTAAATACCGCATTGTTTCCCTAGTGTAAGAAACTGAAAATCCACGAACTATATAGGATCCAAAATCTATAATAAATACTATGTAAGGGTAAAAAACAGCTCAAAGAGCAAAAGTAATTGGGAAGGGAAAAGAGGGAAAGAGGGAAGGGAAAAAGATAAGATATAAATCTGTATATATATATGTAAGAATGTATTAGTTATTGAGAAGGAACAGTTAATACTCATATGATTAGATCAATTTTACATGTCTATATCTGTTAATGTAAACAACCATTTTGAAGATAACGAGACCCAATATTGCAACCATTGTCAAGTTTCTATCATCGTGTTTTGTAAACCTATAATGTTACTGTTGTGCATTTACTCTAGTTGTTTGTTTGTCTCTTTTGCTTTTTGTCTTTCTTATATGTGTCTTTTTTTCTCTTAAATAAAAAAAAATAAATCCCACTGATATTTCAAAATTTCCTCACCATCATCTCCTCTTGAAGAGTGTACTAAGTGCTGCTTCCTGTTTTCCATGTAGCTGTTAGGATATTAGTTTGATATTTAATAATTATATTTTTATCTCTCACAACTGACACGAAGCTTCTCTAAGGCAAGTTTCAGCTCTTTATTCTAAATACCTAGTTTTTGCTAAAGTAGAATGAGAGCTCATGTCCTAATTATGCTATTTATTTATTTTTTGAATCTGATTGTTAACCTAAAGTCATTTTCTAATTGGCATAAGGTAACATATCCAAAACTTTCTAATAATAATAAAAAGTGTCTCTTATTTACATAGGGCATTAGAGTTAAGAGCATCCACACTCAAATAATTTAAGAGAAGAAACTTTCTCCCTGTGCACAGATCCTGTATTTTAACACATCTTCCTTATTTATGCTCTATAAAATTCGTGCTTTGACCTCACTGTATCTTCATCCTCCATTTTAATATTTTTGCTTGTATTGATAAGTAATGCTAAAGAAATAAAAAAACTGGGAACATTCTTTACATTTTTATTTTCAATCACAGAAAGTCTTTTGGTAATCTTTTATCTTGTTAGACATGTCTTCATTCACTTCAGTTTTTTCTGTAATTCTTTATGGTAATTTTAGTCTCCTAACTTATGTCTTAACCCACTTTTACCCCTCAAAACAAGTAACACTCACATGGAGAAAAAATTATAGGAATTATGTATTTTTGTCTTTATGAGAAGAATGCGTGTGGTTACTCATACATGACATGTTCTTTGCCTGGCGTTTTGACACTTTATTCCCCTTTAACTGGAATCCTAATACCTTTGTTCAGAAGGAGATTCTCTTCATTCATGATTAGTTCATCTCTTTTCTCCCTAATGTATACCTTTGAAGCACTCATGTCAATGGCATAATTATTTGTCACGCTTCAGAAAATGGGTACCTAAGGTGTGATCATTTTAGGACCTGTAGTACTTATCGTATCATACATTGTTTTCTAACCATTCTGTAGTACCACATTTCCGATTGTTGCAATCAGAATGTATTCTGGAGTGAGATGAAATAATCATTTTTCCCTCCTCAGTTTTGGATGCATGGACAGAGAAGCCAATAAAAAGGGAGAAGCATATTAATTTAGTCTGTGAAGGTATAAGTACCAGTTCCAACCCTGAGATCAGGAGAACCATAGTTAAAAATGGTAGGCAGAAAGATAGGTTAGGGTCTCCTGGATTATCAACAGGCAGTTAGTAAATATTCAAAAATGGTTGCCAATTCATAGAAAATAAGGCATTTCTGATATAGTGTGTGCCGGTTAATGATCAACTTAACTGAATTAAGAAACTCTTGAAAGGTGATTGAATCATAAAGTCATAATACTAGTCAGTGTATTAACCCAGTGGTATACATAGCTGAATATACTGTTAGGAAGTGGTGCCCAACAGGAGGTGGGTCTCTGGGGACAAGTCTTTGGCAGGTATGCTTCTTGCTGACCGTCTTCTTTTGTGTTATGCTTCCTGGAGCCATGAAGGGAGCAGATTTTCTCTACCACACCTTTATTCTATAATGTTTCTGCTTTGCAGCCAACTGACCATGGACTGATATTTCTGAAACCATGAGCCAAATAAAGCAGTTCCTTCTTTAAGTTGCTTATATCAGATATTTTGCTCCAGCTGTGGGAATGCTGATCAATCAAGTTCACATGTTTGTACCACACTCTTGTTTTATAAGGCTCAGTTAGAATGTACAAATGAGTAGAAAGCATAATAAATACTTGATTAGCCAAGAGTTAAATATGATATGTATTATTATTTTTAAATGAAAAATTATTATTTTTAAATGAATAGAATTAGTATATTTTATGCAAGGATTCAAAGGAAGAATATGAAAGCATGCATACTGAAACTCAAGTCTTCCATATTCAGATTTCAATTTCATATCATTTGAAATTGAATTTTCAATTTCCCTCAGAAAGAAAAACATTGTCACTCTCATCAGTTAGATAAAACTGCTTTCAACCCCTTTCTACATCTCCACCTCTACAAACTTTCCACAAATATCTTATGATTTTCTTAAATATACCCCAGCAGATACATCTCAAGAATGACAAGATGTGTTTGTGCAAAGTCCAGTGTCACAAAAGTGTCACAATGGCCACAGTAGTGTACAGCTGCAGACTTTGACCTGGGTACATCTCTAGCACTAGAGTGAATGTGAAATAGAATTTTCTATTTTATAAACAAAGTGTTTTTGTTTTATCTACTTGATTTCTTTCAAGGTAACCTTTTCTAACAGCATTATCTCCCATTTATTCTGATTCTGATTCTTTTTTATCTGTAAGTATCTATACTAGAAGTGATTTTAATTTGTTCTATTTAATTTTCTGAAAAGGTTTCAGAATGTGATTTGACATATTAAATTTTAAGAAAAGGAAATTAAATCACATGTTATTCGGTTAAACTTTTCTTTTGCATAAAAAGTTATGTCAATCTGAGTCATTGGACAAGAGTCCATTCAATCTTTAAAACCAATTCAAATGACCTCCCTTTCTTCCCATTGTATTACTACTCTACTACTTTTGTTCAATCCATGCATCCAGTAATCTTATACTATTAAATGTTTAAAATCTTTATTTAATGTCTCATGTTTATCCATCTTCCCCGTAGACCAGGCTTTCCTTCAGAAAGTCATGTCAGGGCTTTGTGTAGCCTGGATTTATTACATATATACTAAATAAATGGAGGAGGGCTGCAGTCGCAAAAGGATTATTAAGAAAATAAGTACACATGAGAGGAATATTGATGAAACTCAGCTTCTATCCTTGGTGAGTCTGTAGGTCCTATGTAATCAGAAGCTATCACAGTTAGGAGCCTGGGAAAAATAAAAACAACTGGGATGAAGACATTGGTTTTCTTCCTGAACTATCACCTTCTGATTGCACCACTCTTGAAAAAGGACTAAAAAATCAATTTTAAGTTAATGTGTTGAGGGTGGAAGAGGAAAACAATGGCTCATTTCTGTCACTACAGCTGATTGAGAGTGTGATCAGTGCTCAGGGCAGAAAATCACCCCAAATTACCTGAAAATTTATTATTAACTATGCCCAAAATAAGTCCTAGTTTAATGAAATAGGAAATACATTTCAAATAGACTTGTTTATCTATCCATCTGGCTTAGTCTAATTTACAATTTGCAATTATAAGCATTTCATTAATCAGTTAACAAGGCATATTTATAAGGCACATTAATTCCTGGGTTACAACAGTAGACTGGCTTTATTTTAAAAGCCACCTTGGTATTTTATCAAGGAAAAGTTAATGCTCTTTATTCTCTAGTGCTTAGTTTTATATTAAAGTATTGGACTAGAAATTAGGTTTAAGATGTAAATCAACTGGTATGCTAATGAATGCTATGATTTACTACTAATAATTTAAAGAGGCAAATTGTTGATTGGGACAAGATGATGTAGGATAGATATAACATGAAAATCTTTTTTTTGTTTGTTTTGGTATTTTGAGACAGTCTCCCTGTGTAGTTCAGGCATGGCTCCCTAAGTAGTTTAGGATGACCACGAACTTGTGGCAATCCTTTTGCCTCAGCCTCACAAGGGATTACAGGTGTGTGACACCATGCCTGGCTGAAAATCTATGTTTTAAAAATGTAAAAGTGAGCCAGAGCATAAACTGGGAAGAACCAGGAAGGAAGCTAAGTCCCTGCCTATGAGCCAGCTGGTATGCAGGCTGGGGAGAGAACAGCACCCCACCCCCACCATGAGCAGCTAGCTGATTCGGAGGAACTGTATTATTTGATTGACTTTGACTTTGCAAACCTAAAGCTGGTAGTATGAGCAACTATTTAGAGGACTACAAAATGCAATATAGTAACTATTGCAGATTTTCTACCGTCTTATCACTGTTTTGATTCGTTTTATTGTTCTGCAACTAGACACCATACTCATAAATGAAATAAATCAGACTTGCATGTATAAATATTGTATTGTCTCCCTAGTGTGAAAAAAAGGAAAAAAGAGTAAATAAGATCCAAAATGTGCAATTGATATTGTGAAAATGAAAGGGAAGGAAAGTGCTCAAAAGTAAAGAACGACTGGGAGAGGGAAAAGGAGAAAAGAAACAAGGAAAAAGATTATATATATATGTATATATATGTGTGTGCATATAAAAATATATGCAAGATAGATAACTATACTACTTATCTCTGTTCATCTAAAGAATGGTTGTGTTTTCATTGTCTGATTGGTCATTTTTTTCATGCCTAAATCTTGTAATCTGAACAACTACTTTCAGTATAACAACATGCAATATACTGACTAGTGTTAATCTCCTATTTCTTCTTTTTTGAAATTCTGTATAATTTTAATCCTTTTTTGTTTTTAAAATTAAATTAAATTAAAAAATTAAAATTAAAAAAACCCCAAAGGATGCAAAGATGTTTATAAAGCATCCAGTGTGGTGCCAACAGCCAAAGGAGTGGTTAAAGTAATGCCTAAACTATTGTAAAGACATTTGGTATCTATGCCAGGCAAAAGTTTTTATCTCTATCTTCTCCATAAGAACCACTGGGCCATGTCCAAATGCTCTACTAAATGAGAAGTTCTGGCTTTCTACACTGGGTTTTACAGAAAATGTTTGGGCTGGCAACAGATTATCTGTGGGAGACGTCTTTTGTTACAGAAACTAAAGTGCTGAAATTGAGCTCATTTGGCTTAACTTTCAGACTCCTTGTGATCTACATAAATTAAAATCAGTTTGTAACTCTTGAGAGCCTTGGATGGTGTCACCATGGGTGAAAGGGTCCCATTTCTGAATGGAGCTCAGTCTTTCCCCTGACGGTTTATGTAGGACATGGACAAAACATCATGGTGCTGTGTGAATGTGACTTTTTTCCATGGAGGTTTAGGCAAAATGAAGGCTATCACCTTATGAGTCTCAAATGAAATTACCACTAGATACTATAAGCTGTTCAGCCATGGAGAGAAATCATCCATTTAGTTTTTAAATACATACCCTTGTTTCATTGTCCTATATTACAAATTCCAGGAGGGGTGACATCATTATGGCTTATATGGAAGCTACATGCTATGATAGGCTCAGGTCTCTTTGGTTAATTGGTACTTTCATGAGTACCAAAGTGCAAAATAAATGCATTCTAAGCAAACCAAATCTATGAGACTGTTGTGGACAAGAGAACAAGCATGTGTCCAAATAATCATTCCCCCACCCCAGAAAATGCAGTAGTCCATTGGAATAGAAATGACATAATGGCAATTTCAGTTATTCTAAAAATAAATGTATTAAACAATAAAAAAATAAAAGCATAAAAGCAGTAGAGGAACATGATTAAAGAATTAACCTCTTTTTTTGCTTTATTTCATATTCTGTTTCGATTGGTTTTATTCTGCTTTGTTTTTGGTTTGATTTTACTATACCTGATGGAATGGTCAAGTATTGTGAAGATAACAAGATATACAGTGGTAGCTATTGTTTTCCTAGTATCTTGCTTGAAGTTCTGTACCAGTTCTACTACTTTGTTTTGATTGACTTTGTTCTGTTATGTTTTGTTGGATTTAACTATCTTTAAAATAAAATAAAAAAGAAAGAATTAATCCCTTATATTAGCATGTTGGCCTCTTCTCTTTTCATTCCTGTGAAGTGTATTAATAATATCTTGATTATTTGCAAAAGGAAAGTTTTAAAACATAGAGGAATGGCATAATTTTTAAGTTTTTAGAGGCATTTACCATCAAGTATTCTATGTATTTGAGTTAATGAATACATGTTTTAGAAAGGATAATGTAATACTGGTTTCCTGTGTCTAGGAATTACAATATAAGCCCAAATTGTGTGACTGATGGTGAAAAATTATCCTAAGCAAATTTTTACTCTCAATTTAGTCATATAAGCTTTTTCTTTTAGTCTGCTGATGTGATAACAGGTTATTTTTAAATTTCTGGATTAATACATGAGTTTTTTCTTCAATTGAGCCAAAAGCCCAATCTTGGACCATGGGATAGTTCATAGTGTTACTTTTTATTTATTTTCAGGTGGCTTTTTTTGCATTTTTCTGCCTTTCTGAGTCAAAATAGTGTTCTCAGTCACTCTTTTATCTAACCTGACACTGACCACCTCATGAAATGTCAAAAATATTATCAGGCATATAATAGATGTTTGCTGAAACTCCCATGTCCTAACAGCTAATCCAGTCTATGGTTCAATAGTAAATCTGCCTGATAATTGTAACTCTACTACCATTTTAAAGAGGGCTAGAAACATGTAAATCCGATTTTATATTTTCCATCCAGAAATGTTGCATATGATTAGCTTCTAGTGCCTGGAGCTTTAGCAAAAAAGTATTGATTAGCTTTCACATAATGCTATGAATAATAAAATGTTGAATTTTGCTGGAGGTAAAATATGTCCTATCAAATAATAATCAGCTTCCAATTCACATGTGTATTTGAGGCGAGAATTCACATTCAGCAAGTTGTAAATCAGCATGCACATTAATATTGATTTGTGTATTCTCATTGTTTTTGAACACTTTTTACCCACATTCTTGGGAAACACCTTGGCATTGGATATTTATTCACATTAATATGAGTATAAACTTCTTTTAATTAAAAGCTACCCTAATCGTTTTATTCACTTTTCAATTTTCCACATAAAAAGAAAAGTTACTGGTTTTTAAAAACTATACTGTACTAAATGTGTCATCAAGTTCAAATAATAGCTACTGTAAAAATGTTTAGACATAACCTCAGAGGCTACACACTTCACTGCCATCCAAACCTCCAGTAAAGGAGCAGCTTTAGCACTGCACTTGTATCTTTGCCCCCGGATTTTGATCATCACAAACTGAGGAATTTGCACTAGCTTGGTTCCAAAGTCATCTCCAGTTCCAGGAAAAAAAAACAGTGTTCAAAACCAATAAATTCTAATTTTTTTGAAGAAAAACATTTTTTAATTTATTAGTACATGTGTGCAATTTTTAAGCCCATAGTTTCCTCCTCATTTTTTTCTTTTAAATTATCTGGTATAGTTCAGAAACTGCCAAATAATTATTCATTAAAGTAGTTACTATTCTTTAGCAGTAATTGATTTGATCGTGACAACTCATTTCTTTGTGATCATTTTTTCCCTGACTTTGGCAAGACATTAATAGAACCCACATAATATGTATAGAAGTGAATATGTGAATCAACAAAATAGAAAATATCTAGTACCCATGATTAGGACAGTTTGCTACTCAAATGGCAAAATTGTGTCTTAAAACTCTGTTTTTATGATTCCTATTATGGAGAGACATGGGCAGAGATGAGGTATTCAGATAGCTACACAATTAATTCACATATTACAAACTAAGTTAGAACCATCATTTTTTTAAGAAAAATTTGAGTAAAAGTTTGAGTTGTTACCACTTCATGTCTAGAGAATACAAGGCTTTCTAACAGTATTAAAGCTACTTTATTAAATAGCATATAATAGCTACACTAAAATATGTTGTAAGTGCCTGAACGGAGGTACAAATTTAAGGTAACAGTGACCTTGTTATTAATCAAGAAGAGAAAAAGATAATTTATTTATAATTGTGTTTAAATTTTCTGCCATAACATTTGGCATGCCAATGGTTAGTAATTTTAAGATTAATTTAATGACTCATACTTTGGCACTTGAAAAATTAATGATACATCTTTTGGCTATTTAATGAGTCTAAAAAGTAGCAATGAATTTTATGTGGAAAAATCCTTCACTTTCTTGTAACCCGTATCAAATCTGTTCATCGGCTTTGTGCTGGATAAATGATTTGTGTGAGTGGCTGTGGGGACTGTAGGGTGCTGACATTTACTCCAAGTCTTTTCTATTTTCTAAAGTTGAAAATCTCAGTCATAATAAATTAAGTTTAAGTCATTTGTCACCAAATTTCTGAAAACCACAAAATTGAAAAAGGAAAAAAATGTAAGAAAAAGTAGCATGGAGCTGAAAATTCCTTCAAAAGCGAATTTTAAAAAACTCAAACTGAATGCATGAAGCTCTTAAGGCAGAGTGTTATTGGTTTACCTTGTTTCAAATGCAGCAGCCAAGCTCCAAATTATAGGAGCATAGACACAGCACTCTGTCTCAGGGTGATGCAGTTACATTTTTTCTCTTGTCCTGCACAACTTTTTATAAGAGGCATGAAGCAAACGTCAAGGAACTTAAAAGGGAAACTGTAAGGATGGTAAGCTTCACTGTGTTAACTTAATTGACTTCGTGATTCATCTAGGGGATTAGTAAAGCACACATCTGCAGATGCCTGGGTGGGTCACGGGAGTACTATAGGTATCACTCACTCTTTTCTCTCTGGTGCTGCCCTGTTTTCTGGCTGCCATAAACTAAGCACCTTCTCTTCACTACCCTCTTCCACCATGTTGAACCTATGAATTGTATCCCCTGACAAATTAAACCTCTCCTGCTTTAAATTTAGGTGTCAGGTAAATATTTCTTTATCAGAATTGCTAATTCAATGATGTAAAAAAAAATGGTAAGAATTTTAATGCTAAGACAATTTTCTTTCAAAGCAAACAAGCACTTTAAAAGTATTCACCCCAAGAAGGAAATCATTATTCTATTTAGAGATCATATAAATAAAATTCTAAAGATCTTCCTGGGTTCTTTGGGCTGATCATGTGACAAGCTTTTCACTGTCATTTAAATAAGTCACTGGGCCAACCAGTTTTATTTGTGTACCCAGGATCTACTTTTTTCTTTTAGTATTGTGCTGTAAACATAATTTATACCCTAAATTTTGTTTGACAGTAGTATCTCCAGTCATATAATCTTTTTCTAGCATCTTTGCAGCTAGTTTTGAACAAATGACATTTAATTTAGTTCTAATGGTCTAAGAGGTTAAATCTATCCAATGAGGTTGAAGTTAATTCTCCTAGGGCTTTGGAGAAAGCTCTGTGTCTCTTGACACAAGGAATGAGCAATGGGTACTATTTTTTTCATATTTTTTTCCTTTATAGTATTGATAGGATATCTGGAGTTACAGTATAAGCTGGAGTTTCCTACTTAGGAGGTAACAAGCATGAAGATGAAAGTCAACTCTGTTAAAATGGTAGAGCATCATGGAAAGCACCTGGATACCCCATGGCATCTGAAAACAGGTAAACTAATGTTAGATCAAAGAACGTTTGGACCTCTTTTTATTTGGCAAGAATACATTTTATTTTTGAAATCACTTTTAGTTGGTTTGTGAGTCATAGTCAAATCTCTTAAATGACATTGAATAAGAGTTGTGTGCTTGTGAGTATGAGTGTGTATGTATTTTAGTTTGTCTTTGTGTTTCATTTAATATGAAGGATGATGCTATTTTAATAGATATGAAGGATGATGCTATTTTAATAGATAGTGAATTTTAATAGATAGTACATTTAATAGATAATGAATTTCTTCTCACTTCCAGTTACCATTGCAGTCTTTCAGGCAGAAAAATGAAGAAACCAAAGAAAGAAAGGAATAGGTTGATCATTCCATCAGGTATAGTAAAATCAAACCAACTATTGTGAAGATAACAAGATATACTATGGTAGCTATTGTTTTCCTAGTATCTTTCTTTGAAGTTTGGTACCAGCTCTACTGCTTTGTTTTTTTTTTTTTTTTTTTTTTTTTTTTTTTTATTTAAGAGAAAATAGATACAGAAGCTAGAAATAAAAGTCGAAAAAGACAGACAAACAACAACAACAGATCTGATATGATAACATTGTAGGTTTACACACTGAGGTGGTTGAAGTTTGGCAGTAGTTACAATATTGCATATCGTTACCTTCCTAGGGGTTGGGGATATTGACAGATATAGACATGTAAGATTCATCAATTCAGGTATATTAACTTTTCTTTTTCAATAGCTATTGTATTT
>RJWM01027618.1:0-26576 GCA_004363535.1 Dasyprocta punctata | reverse complement strand
ATGGTATTATATATCTGTAATCTCAGCACTTGGGGAGTCTGAGGCTAGGGGATCATAGATTTGAGTCCAGCCTAGGCAATTTAGTGAGACCCTCACTCAAAATGAATAAAAAACAAAGAGGTTTGAAGGTGTAGCTCTGTGGAAAGGCCCTGAATTCAATGCCCAGTACAACAAAAATAACAAAAATGCTGTATTTATAGGTCATGCTACTAAAAGCACAAATCAACTCAGTTTCAAATGTAACTCATAACCAACATAACAATATTTAGTTTCTGAATTCCATCTGTGATCAAACCATAGTATTTCTATCTATAGCCTTAAAAAAGCAGTTTTCTCTGATCACAAATTAGCAGTTCTGGGTTTCATGCTGGAATTTGTTTTCCATACTGAAATCAGTCAGGATATTGATTTAGTGTATATTGCATAAGTATAAACAGATTTGAAAATTCCCTAGATCAGAAGCAATCTATGTATTTGTTCAAAAGAAATTTACTAAACACTTGTTGTGGAAGTATTTGCCCAGAATACAAAGGGCAACAAAAATGAGTTTTAAGCTTTGAGAGTTTTCTAGATCCATGGAGAGAAATGTGGCTGTAAATACATCAGTGTAGGAGAACTCTGAGTAAGGAATGTTTAAGTGTGGTGAGAGCTGACCAGAAGAAATGTGCACAGTTTCGGGCTGGGGCTTGGTGGGGATAGGAGGTCTGTTAGAAATGTTCTTCATGGAACTGTGTGGTTTCCTGGCTCTGCATATCAGTAGGTGGACCTTGAGGTGAGTCTCAAAAACTAAGTCTATGTCCCCGGGAAGACAAAACTAGGGAGAGAGGGAAAATTCCTTCCAAAGGAAGTAGGATGAGTATCAGTAGAGGAATGTGAAGCTATGTATCATCTCTAGGATACTGGAAATATATTCTCATTGTCAGAGAGAAAGAAACAAACTGCATCTGAGCAAGTCTTGGGACTTCTGGGTAAATATGTACAGGGATTTTAGTTTCTCCATTAACATTCAAAAATAGCAACTTTGAAACACACAGGGAAGTCAGGAAGGTTGTAAGCACTACAGCAAGTTAACCCTTTTGCTTTTTTTTAATTTCCAACAACCACAGGCAAGGAAATTTTATATCTGGTTAGGAACATTCTCAAAATTTTAGAGTCTGAATTTGAAACTGCAGAATTTCTTGTGTTTTCATCTGTAAGCATTTTTTTTTTTTTGCTGGATTATTTTGTGCAATAAAAGAATTACATTCTCTTATAAACACTCACTATCAAAATGAAAATAGGAATAAGGTTGTTCCTTCTGTCAAAACCTACTTTGCATATCTAGGATTAGACCCATATTAAGTTACTTACATCTAAGGTTCACCACTAGGAAAACAGTGATCCAGTAGTCAAAGAGCACCTCTCAATGGAAGTGCAAGCAAAGGCCCCGGTTTTGTTCCTCAGACTTGCTTGTGATCTGGCAAGGAAGAAAAAAAGAATCAAAGCATGCAGATGGAGAAAAATAAAAATGAGTTTGAGTTATTATTTTCAAGTGTCAATGCACCAATTCTGATGTTTTCTGTGCAACAACTATTTTCTATCATGCACAAATCATGCTCTGGCTAACCATTATTCAAGGATTATTGCTAAACCGATGATAAACAGGAAACACCAAACTGAGAGACCATTTGACCAAATACTGTCAACTCTGCTGACCATTTTGAAAATGTGTAGTGGGCAAAAATTTGCAAGAGTTTTATATCATTCTTCAAGTGAAAGGAGGAAGCAGAAAGTTTTATAACATTGTCTTTCATTGGGCCAGTATGGTTAACATCCTACTGGTTTGCCACCTCAAATCTTTCCTTATTCTAATGTATTCTGTCTGCTGCCAGTGGACCTCATTCCTTTAGAGTCACAAGTCTCAGTTTCATTGTCTTCACTCTGCAAGCTTTTCATGGAATCCCCCTCTGAGCTGCCAACTGTCAGATTCAAATAGCAATTCCTCTTTCATAAGAGAAGGGTGCCGTAAGCAAGAAGCAGAAACTCTTAGTGTTAGTAGGTCCTCAACATGTAACTACTGAGTGACGCAGTGATCGCTGCAGTTGATGTCTAACTTTCCCACTGAACTTATTATTTATGGTTCTGAACTAACTGTGTGAGATAAGATTGATTCAGGTATAAGAACAATATGTTTTCTAATAGCTGGATTGTAATTAAACCTCAACTTGTTGTATGTGGAACACTATGAATAGAAATATTTCCAGGACATCCTGAAGCTCTAATGCTTAATATTTACCCATGATTGCTTGGGGACAATTTGACTGCTTCCAAAGAGGAAAACCAAGAGTCATTCAGAAGTAGAAGAAAGCACTCCTAACAAAAGTGATCACCTCAGTAGCTGTCAAGGGAAACTGACTTTGTTTTTAGTGGATTGCAATGAATACATTCTCTTTTTGCAAAACAATGTGCAATTGTTATTAAGAAGCAAATCGAGTAAAGAAAAGGGGATTATATGCTATTGGGAACTGGAAGAATCAGTTAAAGTAAGGTTTAGAAAATGTATTAGCCTGATTCTAATGTTTTGTTTTTGGGCCTCTATCTGATCTAGTGGTAAAGTTTAGTAAGTCTTGAGCCAGTGTAATGACTCTGAGTACCTGGACCATAGTCCTGACCCAAAGAGCAGCAAGGAAAAGAATCTCTTGGTTCTGTAGTGTCATCTTCTTAGTTATTAACATTAACTTCTGTTTTTAGCAAAAAGCAGGGAGCAGAAGCTGAAAGGCATCACTTGGAAATACCATTTCTCAAACATTTTGACCCCAGGATCCTTTACATCATTAAAAAAAATAAAAAGAAATATTTGGATTAAAAAAACTTTATTTTTGAGTAATACCTATAAATATTTCTTAAATTAGAAACTGAAGTGGAAAATTAAAAATTTATATTCACTAGTACATTTATAACAGTGACAAAATATTCCCATGTCAAAGCAACTAACATTTTTAATGAAATGACTTTTCTACAAAAACTAATGAGACGATAGCATTGTTTATATTTTTAGAAATCTCCAATGTGTGACTGAAAAGGAGACAAATGAATTCTCATGTCTGCCTCTGTAAATCATTGTTTCTATAGTTTGTTTTGGTTGAATTATATGCAGAAAACTTGGACACAAAAAGAGGGAAATAATTTAATTATTTTAAACAATTTAACACAGATAGTTATTGATATTTTTTCTTCTGTGGTACATCCATATTCTAGCAAATGTAGTGTCCTAAGTTAGACTATCCTATGGAGGGTAAAATAAGATCAGTGAATTTTTGTGCTTTATTTTATTAAAAATCTATTAAATGGATGAGACATTTAGCCTTGCATTAGTTTGTAATGTCCTGCACTGATCATAAAAAAACTAGTTGTCCACTAATTTATTTGGATCCACTAAATATTAATCCATTTTGTTATATCAGATACTCACATTTGTTGTTATCATTACCAATCACATCAAAATAATCTTGAAATATTGGGAAACTGTCATGCTAATGGTGGTTGAAACAAATTTTTCAAAATGCTAATTTTTACTCAAATGCTTACATTTTATCATGGGCAGAAAAGCTGCTTTTTCCTTTCTTTGAAGTAACAGATTTACTTCATTTATTTTTGAAAGATTCTCCCCTCAACACTAAGTCTAAATAATCACAATGTGTTAGCCTTTCCTTCAAGTAAAAATGGTCTTCATTTTTTTAAGCAATCAGTTGAAAAATATAGAGAAGGACCCTCCTTTTTCCCTCTTCCCCCCGTTGGCAATAGGAGTGTTCTATGCCTATCTCTCATTCCATTACACATGCACATACAATTCTAGATTTAATAAAATTAATAATTTTTATTACTCTATCACATCTGAAAGAGTGAAAGGGGCTTCTGTTTTACTATTTAATTTGTACTAAGGAGTTAGCATTGTTTTGGGCCATCAATACAAACATAAATGCAAGGGCAAAAGACAAATGATGGCACTGTATTATCACAAAGAAAAGTTTGGAATTCTCAGATAACTTGAAGTGGCCTTAGGAATGCCTAGAACACCACAGCTGCCAGTTTAAGTATTACAAAGCCAATTCCCAAAACTGTATTATTCTTTTTTTTTTTTTTTAATATCTGGCCAATTTTTAGAAGAGATTGCAACACTGGCAGTTAATAATCTAGTATGTTCTCTTGAAACTTACTACAATTTCAGAACTTTAAACTTTTGTGATGTTGATGTTTAGTAAATTCATCCAGGTCCCTGCTCTCTGGTTTTGTGTGTCTTCCACTAAAGATTTACATTTATTTCTAGATTTGGTGGACACGGGACACAAGTACCAACATGAAGGAACAACAGCTAACTTTCTAATCATCACACTGTGTCACTTTTCTGAATCAATTCACATGCGTGTGTGTGTTAACAGTGACTTTCACTTGTTACCCTAGAAAACTGTGTCAGGGTGATTCAAATCCAATTGTTTTCAATCTGCATAGACCTTGCATGCTCTCCCAATTGGCAGTTGGCCTCCCTGCTCATGTCTCTGTGTGAAGCAGGCAATTCTCTTCAGTCGGAAGCGAAGTAAAGTCACTTCTGAAAGAAGGCAGGGTGTGGGGTAGTGGGTGATGACTGACCCCAGGAAGACTCAAGGCTTAAAGGCAAATAAGGTCAGTGTCATAGAATTGATTTCCTTATTCCTAGGTGATGATCGTGCACATGAAAACAAAACAATGCTTGCCAATCTTCTGTCTGCTTCCAGAGGGAAGTCCAAGGGCTACAAAATGAACTATCTTCCACCCTCAGTTCAGCCAAATGGGGACTGTAGAAAATTCAGACTGCGGTAGGGCGAATTAGCATATCCTTGTTCTGTGAACACATGGAAAATTGAAGTTTCCAGGGAGGTGTCCATGGCACTTAAAGAAAAAACCAAATTAACCCAGGGGGAAAAAAACTGATAGTGACTAACAATTCCTACAGAAGACTAATTTTAGAAGTAAACCTTGTGAAATCACACTGGCCAGTAAAAAGAAAGACTGGCCCAATGACCTATTTACCACTCAGTGGGGAAAAAAAAAAAAAAAAGAAACCAAACCCTGGAAAATTGCGTCAATATTGTGACCTTTAATGGACACCATTTTTAAAAATACTCATAGTTATTCTGAAAATTTTCCCTTTCATTATGAGTAACCATATACTGAATGCCAGTTTAATTTAGAAAAACTAATGATAACAAAGTTTTTCAAATTTTTAGGACAGTCGCACAAAAATTCTTAGCCATAAAAGTTGAGTTAATTAATTAAAAGAGCAATTGTGCTCCTCCTTCTCCTCGTCCTCCTCCTCAGACATCACTTGGCCTAGAAGCTGGTGAATTTCTCACTAGTAATATAGCACCAGGGCAGTGAGTCCATCTGTATTTTTAGGTCAGAGCCTTCTTGGAAATGCAATTTGCTGCAACAAAACTGCTCTAATCATTGCCTCTGTTGTGAACACAATAATTAACTTTTTCTAGCAATAAACATTCTACTGAAAAAGTGAGAAATTGCCAAAGGCGTTTTCCACAAATGTCAGTGTCCATCTATAGTCCTAGTTCAAGACTCCCGATGGGAAATTCATCTAATTAAAGAGGATGTGAACCTGAAAGACACATGGATTTGCGATGAAAATTAATTAGCCTACTTATTCCTTCAATCAACAGTTACATCATAAAAGCCTACTTCATCTTACTGACTTCAAGGATAAACTGGTGAACTAAGTAAGACTCAGCTCTCAGAGAGTGTCAGAACTAAAGCCACTCAATAAATAGTCCCGCGTTTAATTTTAATCATTTGGTACATTTCAGGGGTGAAGAATTTGGTAAGAGAATATAAATGACCTGAGAGTTATAAGAATACTGACCTAAACCCAGTCTTTTAGCTAAAAGATGATTTATTGAAATATGAAATGGTAATAGGAAATAAAATCCTCAATTAAAACTTTAACTTGGAATTATCAAACAGTTTCAATAGCTGCCTTTCATTTTTACCCAAAGCCCTTTATGGAGGCAGTGCTTTCATCTGAACCAAAGCTTCCTTTGCCCAAAGGAGGGACAACATTCTCGCCTCCCTCTCTCCTGGCTGATTAGAAGACAGTGGAGCTTCTCACCGAGTCTTATACTCCCCTCAGCTGTTCTTGTAAAGTGGACCTTACAGCTGCTCCCATAGCTTTTTCTCAATTCCACCCCATTGCTCTGTCACAGCTATCTTCCTCTCCCACAAGTACTGGCATCCCTTTTGTTGGAAGATACGTTTGTTTAAGCCTAAAGGCAGTGTGCCCGATTTCAGAGCATACAGTTTGAAGTCTGATGATCCTTTCAAGGTGTTTATCACAGTGCCCATTGTTGTGGTCTGGTTTCACAAACCAACATGGCCTTCTAATTCCTCAGCTATCTGCCTGCAGTTGCAACAAACTTTTCTACCAGTCTTTTTGAATCATAGAGACCCAGCTGAAGATCTCCTTTCTGGCCCTATCTTGCTATTAGCACTTCTGAAAATTCAGCAACATAGCAGATCATTTCTATAAAATCAACTATCTCTAGATCGGCATTTTGAATAATGTCTAAATTTCAAGTGCTTTAACTTTCCCACACCTGTTTCAATTGCTTTCATCTAAGTGGATCAAACTCCTGAGGCTTTGCCTCCCCATCTTTTATGATCAACATCAAGAGGAACTTCTCCTTAAATCATATTAAATCATATTTTTCAAGGACTAATGCTGGGGGATACCCTCTGGTAGAGTACCCAAATGCTGATGATGGCCAGTCAAAAGTTCTTTCCCCTGTAGAAAAATGAAAACTATTTTGTAATTCCTCAAAACCCTGGGTCATGTTGCTGTGACCTTTGGGAGAGGCTCACCTCAAACAAAGACATAACATGACATGGTGACCTTGAATATGTGTCCATACAAGTTCAGACTAGCACTGATGATCAGGGATATTTCTCTCCATCTGTAATTAGTTCACTGTTACTCCAGATAATAGTTTAGTGACAATAATAAAGATAAGAGATTTTCATTTTACTCCCTGCACTAGCCAGAGATACGGTTTCCAGTTTAAGGGTTATGAAAACATACACCAAAACTATTTCTGACTGGTCAGCAGGACAGACAAAATTTATCACTCTGCACAGCTTTCGTCCTGGCAATGGAAGTCAGCAGGAAACCTCTAATCAATACACGGGGAGATAATTTCACATGAGAACTTTTAGGAAAAAAAAATCAGATAATGGGTTTGAAAGTTTGCAGCTGGGAAATGGGCTCAAGATGAGTAAGAACTTTAACTGGAACATGATGAGAAAAAGAGTCGGAGAGGGAGGGACATTTGAGGAGCAGCAGATGATAAACAGGCACTCAGGGGGACAATTTGAAAGAGGTGGAAGGGAAGGAAATGTGAAATTTTGAACCTGAAGAGAAAGAGAAAAAAAGATGCATTAGCAGCAGACCTAAGGAAGGAGTGGAAGACCTGTAGGGAAAAACCTGTAGATCATAGGAAAGATTTAGGGATTTTTGCTCATTGATCCTCAAAGCACAAATGAAATCCAGCTCAGTAACATATCAGTTGTGTATTAGTCCTGTGGCGTCTCTTTAGTTCAGCGCGTCTAACTCAGATGCTTGAGGAGCTCCTAGCAAGTCTAGGATCCCGGTCTACAGTCCATTGCCTCCACTTTTAATCTTACATGAACCAATTTTAAACAACTGAAACTTTTAGTGAATATAGAAATTGGCTCATAATATGAGTGAGTATTAAAAGCTTGTATTTTTTGTTTCCCATTTCCACAACAACAACAAAAAAAAATGTTTAGTGAATATTTCTAAATTCAGAATTAAGTACTCAGGATATTGATAACTAGTTGTTGTCAAGTTGATGGAATGTCCTTCCTAAGGTAAATTTAGACTTTTTTCTCCCTCTTCTTCCTTTTCTTCTTCTTCTTCCTCCTCCTCCTCTTCTTCTTTTTCTTCTCTTCTTTTCTTCTTCCTCTTCCTACTCCTCCTCCTCTTCCTCCTCCTCCCCTCCTCTCTTCTTCCCTTTTTTCCTTATTCTTGAGATATATCCTATTCCTGAATATCAGTGGCACATGGATGTGGTATAAAGCTACCTTCTGGATGGTAATCGATATTGCACTTCCTGCCTAAGACTCTTGAAATGGGAAATTATGGGGTTCTAAGCTATTCTCATCTGTTTGCCACAGTCATCAAACACTTACTGCCTACTGAATGCTACACTGAACTCTGCTAGACACTGGGCAAGAAAGGGAGAGATGATCACATCCACAAGAAACCTGCCGCTGAGATGTCAAGAACACAAGGAGAATGCAAGTATTTTTTCCCCTCAGCCTTCAGTTCATTGATCTGTTTATAGGTGGGCACAAGGCATCCCTCAGCTTTCTTCAATAGTCCTCTGCCAAACTTCTTTTCCTTACAAGCTGTCCATCAGAACTTGTAGATAACCAAGACAACATTTTTTGTCTATTTTGCTTTTAATCTTACCTGAATTCTGCCTTTGAACCTATAAATCTTGTTTTGATAAGAAGCTTGCAGCTTACCCTTGGACATAATAAAACTGATTGTTGGTACCAGCATTCACAATTTGTAGTTCACTTTATTTTTTTTGTACCAGGGATCAAACTCAAATAAGACGTTGCTCTTGCCAGGCAGGTGCTTGTGCCACTGAGCTATATCCCCAGCTCACGTAGTTCACATCTCTTACTAAATGTGGTGTGATTTTCAAATGCAAGCTTTCTAAATGCATGTTGAGCCTAATTGTAGGTTTGTTCCATAGGTTTCTGCTCTCATGCAATGTTTTGTTTCTTGATTTGATTCTGATGTCTGAAATTAGAAAAAAACAATCAGTGCTATCTGTATTTTCCCCTCTAATCTTGGTATGTGCTTATTGACTTCCTTAGATGAAATTATAAACTCTGGAAATACACAAAAACCCAAAGTACATTCTATTTTGTATTACTTTAAACCAGGGGTTCATATCTGACATCAGATTTGCCCTCCAAAGAATATTTTGAACTTAGATACATTTTTGGATGACACAGCTTGGGGTGAAGTGTGAAAGACACCATTGACATAGAGAGGGTAGAATCAGGATGACTGATAAGCATCTTCAGAATCAAGGACAATGTTCTATGACATAAAATTAATCAGCTTAGAATGTTCACATCCTGATGATAAACTCTGTAATAAGAATGTATCTTTTTCTATGGGCTCAAATACTGAAATTTTACTGAATGTTTTGTTAACTATTTTAGGATTTTTACTTTTTATATTTAAATTCTTCCATCGTACTGTTGGTTGCGTTTCCTATAATACAACTTTGTTATACAATACAAATCATGTGTACTTCAAGATAGGTGAATATCCCTTCCCAGTTAATGAAGCACTGTGACTTAAATATGTTTGAAAGGTTTAAAGAGGCTATTAATGTTGTAGTCACAATTCACACATATATACTAGAAGACTACGTTTGCATAAGCAGGCTTGGATTAAAAAGTATTAATAACTGCTATGGGTGATGGCAAAAACCAGAAACAAATATGGAGATTTGTAGGATCAATTACAAATCTCTACAATATGTATATCCAAATATTTTCTAGCTCTACCTGCCATTTGAAAACAAAATGGAACAAACAAATGAACAAGTGAAAAAATTTCTTCTAATTTGAGTCTGTCATTAGCACATTTACAAGTGTTACCATGATAAAGGAAAAGCTTCCTGCTTAAAATTATTTTCTTAAGTATTGTTAATTGAAATATTTTGCTCTACCTTCCGGAAAGAAAGAAAGAAGAAAGAAAGAAAAAAGGAAAAAGAAAGAAAGAAAGAAAAAGAAAGAAAGAAAGACTTATTTCAGAACTAGTAGAACATAAAATACCAAGATGGATAAAACATCCTAATATTAATTATATAAATGAGTTTGGGGTTGGATTTTTTTGAAAAGTTGGGTTAATGTAAATGGTACAGTTTTACTTTCTATGTGACCCTGCAATAATTGACAGGCCAAGAGGTCTCTGCTTAGGGCACAAACTTCTCAAGATAACATCAGAAAAACTAAGTGATTTTAATGACTATTTCTACCTTTTATCACAGTACAACCTGTATGCTGTGACAGCTATGGTAGTCAGTAGTGTTTCAGAGTTATGGCTGAACCACCAGACATAGGGCATAAAGACACAGAAATGGTAGCATTCACAATGTGGTATTTAGAACAAACCATTTTCCCGGAGGCAGCTTCCAACCTCCTATGTGGATCTATTTTCCCAGTAATTATCTCTACTTCCCTCAATGCATTGTCTGTGCTTGCTGGACTGGTTTGAAGTGTGAAGGTTAATACACCGGGTGTGTATGTGGGAAAAGGTCCATGCCACTACCTGGAGGTTAGTAATCATTCCAGTTGTTATTTTAACATTGAGAATATGCCGTATTCGAGACTTGAAATTGCACATAGGAACCAGACAGACTGTTTCAGGCCTGGACTATGTGACATCACATTTTATGTCAGCAGATATGCTTTGTATTTATGAAAAAGGTACCAGTTTATCATTTCTTTGAACTTTAGGATGCAGTTGATTTCTATACTTGACTTGTTTGATAAATCTTTAGGAAATAGATTATCTAAACTGAATAAATTAACTTCTAATCATAAAGTATGTACTTTGCCAGCAGAAGTGATTGATCCAATTGCCTTGATAATGCTAAAAAGAATAAAACATAATCTTAGTATTAATTTTGTTACATTTTTCTCCTTTTTCTTCGTGTATCATCCATACAGTGATACGTCTTTGGCAAAATGTCATTTGAAATCAGCCTTTCTCTTTTGATGCCAAACTTATTTAAACATAAAAACTTAAATTATTTCACAAAGTATTTCTGGTTATCCATGAGGCAGAGGGACTGGGTCTGATTACCAGTTCTCAGCATTTAGTCAGATAAGCTTTGTGTATGACATATGCACGTACCTTTCAGAACTTTTTAAAAAGTTTCTTCTGTTTATGGAAGAAATGATTTCTTCCCCCATCTGTCCAAATTCTTTCCTAAATCACCTTACATATTTTTTCTTTAACTTCAAGTATTATCAAGAACTAGAAGGAAATGATCAAGTTGAACTATTTATAACTCATTTGAAGGAGAATGAACTAAATGAAGGAGTAGAAGGACTTGACTAATAAATGGTAGCTTTGGGGTATGAATGCTTCTCTTCAGTAAAACAGAATTTTAATGAAAAGAGCTATAAACTGAAAATTTATAGATTTATGTAAAATCTGGAGAAATTATAGACCATCTCCTACTATAAAAATTGTAAGCCAAAAATACCTGATGTGACACTATGAACCTAGAATATAGGCCTTCATCTCAAGTCCTCATCACTTTCATGGCCAGATTCACTCAGGGATAAGACAGCTTCTTCGAGATCCTAAGTCTGTTAGTACCAACCCCAAGAGAATGCATAAGAAATGACAACAGAATGTTTGTTGACCAAAACTTGAAAATTCATAGTGAAATTCTATGAATTCATAGTGGAAACAGTATTTCTGAATTTTCCCACAAGCTTACCACTAATGGTGAGGAAAATGTGATAGGAATCACAAGAAGGAAAATATTCGAGCAAATACACCCTGTGTCACTTTGCGTGCGTGTATGTGTGTGTGTGTGTCTGTCTGTCTGGAAGGGTACTTTTAACATCTTCTAAAGCATGTTTATCTTGAATTTAACCACAATTAGGCGTATTAACAAAACAATTTGGTGAAGAGCTTCCATTTTTCTTTTTAGTGTTATTTAAAAAGAAGACTGTCCTACACTTGGTCGTAAGGGATATTTGATGAATTGGCTCAATTGTTACTGAGGATTTAGAGGCCTTCAACAGTGGCAGAGTTTGTGGAACTGGCATTTAAAGTGTGAATATGGCCTTCAAGAGGCATTTTGTTGTAATGGGAAGAGAATAGGTCAGTATTTTAGTGCTGGTGGGATGCTCCTGGAAGGGGAAGTGGGGAATTGTAACGGTGTCCCTGAACATAGGATTTGCTGCTCTCGTGGGAGCACATGTGCTCAAAGACCTTTCAGAGGAGTCAAGTAATCAGGAAAATTTTCTGCCTCCTGTTTGAAACTTTGGGTAAAATCTAGGGGCTCAACTTTATACACTCCTCCTTAAAATGCTAGCTAGGAAAGTATAACAACTTGTTTCTTATTTTCCTTGTAAATGTATATTAGGACCTGACAGGAGAAGACTTTCAAAGAAGAATGGACAAAAAGTTGGGACATAAGAGGAAAGATAATAAAAATAGCCAAGTTGGTTCTGTAGCTTGCAAACATACACAAGAGCAGACGGGAGACATGGACTCATATTAACTGTGTTTCTCAGGTCTTTTATAGAATGGAGGCCTCAGAGTACATTTTACCATCTACTTAATAACAATATTAGCATTAGTTTGGCAAAACAACCTCAGATATAAAATTTAAGAATGAATTTTTCTGAAGCATGAAATTACAATTGCTTTGCTAGTTAAAGGATAAAATAAATGTCTATTCAATCTAATTGCTGTCCAACTTGTGATTTTTTGTTGTTGTTTAGCATGTAATAAATCCAACTTGTTTTATTGTAGTGGGCTATAAAACAGTCACTATATAATATTATAAATCCTGCAAAGCATTAGATATTGCACATTTTTTCCTGGCAATGTTCATTTTAACTCAAAACGTCTGTACACAGTGACCAAGAATTAAATAAATTGAGAAAATTAAAACCATCCAGTTCAGCATCGGTTTCACTTTGAGATTTAGGCAACTTGTAGAATGTAGATTTCAGGTGGCAATAAAAGATATTGGGACATTGGAAAATGAAATAACACATTATTGGGACCAGAGAAGCATTACTCAGGGTGCTGTAGAAGCTGAGGAAACTGCTGAGAGTGGATGGCATTGTGGCACCCCAATTCTTAAGAATAACTTTGCCTGAATTGTTCCTACTTTTCAGTTGGATTGGCTCTGATCGTCTGGTCCTTGGGGGAAGCAACTCATCTCACTGTGCCAGTGATTTTTTTGGTTTTACTACTTACACAAAAAACCTTAAGGAACTGGGCAAATCAGGGTAGTTTTTCCCTCTCATTTGGAAAACTAGCTTCTTTGGAAACAAAATGACTGACTCCAAAGGCTCTCTCACCCTAAGATATGCAAAGTACTCTCCTCTCTTGTAGGATTTCAGAAACTTTGTCCCCCAGTATTACTTATTTCAGTGTAATAGTTTCCCCCTTCCTCCTAGATACTCATCCTTTGGTCATTATCTGCTATCTACTCAAGTCCAGAGGCTTTAGTGAAAGTTGGACACCACATTAGAAGCATCCTTCATAAGTTACTTTCTAGGTTAAGCTTAAGTGGGACAGGGCTTTATGTTATCTACCCATCCCAGATGACAAAGGACACTTTTGTATTCAGAGAAGGAAACAGATAGTCTCACACATTTCAAAGCCTCTTCTGGCTGTGATAAAGCAGTACTCTTGGGAGCGGGTGGAGACTAGTGAGATAATCCCCAGGACAATCATTTTTATTTCAGGTCTAGCACACAGATTTTATTATGTAAGTCTATTAGGTTTGCCTGAAAGAAAACCTACTGTCAAGAACCCATACAACCCCAACTCCAGGCATCGCCTCTGGAAGGGCAAACTCAGGGAGCTTACCAGAGGCAAAGTGCAACGTGCCGTTTCTAAGTCAGCTCACTGTCGAGGTATCTGTGCAATCCCGGGTTACAGCACGAACCACTGTGTACCAATTATGCCATTAATATGCTTCATTTACTACATACACACATGAGAACCAGCGTTCTTCTCAAAGGCAAAACCCAAATCAGGCCCCTGACGCCACAAATCACGTATGCCTAGCATAAAACACATGTGCCTTTGGCTAGGTCCTTACTCTTCCACAGCTAATACAGTGGTGTGGACTGAAGACAGGCGGAAACCATGACATTGAGACTTACGTAGTCATCACCTGGAAGTAAAATTTTACCAGCACAGCTAGAAAATAGATATACAACCTCACCTACTCACCGAGGAATTTTTCTTTAAACACTTGAAAAACATTGATATTATGTCCTCAGAATATCAGTTTTGATGAATCAGAATCCATCAAGTCATGAAGATTTCCTGCTGCTAGAATCAAATCACTCAGTTGCTGCCTAGCGTAAGCCATGCTCTCACATGGTCACCTTCTGAGGATAAAGGTGCTACACTCAAGGACACCAGGCTCAGGTTCTCAAGCAGCTTCTTTCTTATGAAGACAGATGTCCTTTATTTTCTAATTGAATGAAGGAGATGAGAATGAGGTATGGAGTGCTATTATTTGTCTCTCAAGGACAAATCTGATTCTGCGCATGGAAGGTGGAACTGGAAGAGAATATGTGGAGAGTATCAAACATAGTTTATCCTTGAAATTCCATTTCCCCTATTTAATCATTCTTTTAAGAGTTAACAACATTAAAAGACAAGAAATTCATATTTTTTCTCAAAAAATTTTGGAAAATTACACTTGAAGAGATTGGTTCCCATGTTATTAAAAGGTTAAAAAAATTCTATACAATTCCCAAGTCCAACCCATTAAGCGAGATGTGTATGTGCTTCCCTAGTAGTAAATACTTTAATTCTCAAATTGTTCTCATGTGTAATAAGCATACATATGCTTTAACTAATAAGTAAATCCAAAAATATTAGAATAATTAGAATGACATATTAATATGCAGCATTATATATGATGTGCTCTTTTAAACAGAGTTTTAGTTTAAAGTAGATTAATGGTTTTAGAACACTATGCCACAAAATTTATATTGTACAATGAAAAACTAGTATTTATTGAGTAATTATGTTTCATGTGAATAGTCTCATTTTATCCCCAGAACAACAGTGTGAGAGATTTACTAATATCATCACATTTTTTAAAATAAGAAAACAAATTGAGGAAAGACGTCTCCTCAATTTAGCACTGTTAGTTTATTAAGTATTAATATGCCATGATTAAAGAATATCTCTGTTTCTAATGAATGTCTGGGCAAAAAAGTGTAAAATGTAATTTTTAACTTGTACATGAAGTGGTAATAGAAAAATTGAATTCATTTCAGAAAATTAGCAGAGCAAACATTAAAATTTAAAAGCTTTGGTTGCAAATAGCGATGCCATTTTAAGTATACGTTTATGAATGCAATGAGACAAACATACTTCTTTCAAGTAACATATTTTAATATTACCATTCCATTTGATCAAGGCATATAGAGGCCTGGAAGAACAGAGATCAATTTAGTGTTGAATCTATATACCTGGAAAATTGTGCCAGTAGCAAAAGATGTGTACATGGTAGTTATTTTATACTCATTAGGTTAAGAGGCTAATGAAATGAAATTGGGTCTGAATTATTGCTAACTTTTGAACTACTTGATTCCTACCATTGCTTAGAACAGGGCCACTTTCCAATAGCATGCTTGTCGCTGGTCTGTAGCTAAGAATATAAGAGGTAGAGAGTTATCACGCCCTCTAGGGGTATCTTTTAGAAAAATCTTCCACTGTTCAATTACCCCCCCGCAAAAGAAAGACAGCTTCTTTCCAGCCCAGCAGAAAGAGAAAGCAGAAACACATGAACCTTGAGAAAAACCACACAGGCCTCCTACTTCTCATACGTGCCTTCAACGAGGTCTTTCCTGGACATATTCCATCGGATGTCTTACAAGGGCTCTGACTGTATCAACCCTTCAATTATTTTATTTTATTCTTTTTAAAAAGTTTACTACCTGCTATTAATTTTCAGCTGCATGCTCTTTCTCTAACCTTTACATTCCAAAAGTGTTCTAAATTGTGGCTGAATTTCTACCTTGGTTGGCAGAATTCAAACAGTGGCTTCTCCCATTCTGTTTCTGAGTAGGACATGACGCAGTGTCCCAAGTCAGTGTCACAAGCTTCCTTACAAAGAACTTGATATAAAAAATATCGGCCTAACTTGGGAAGAGAAATAAACTCTTAGAGGGAGGGTAAAGGATAAGAAAAATTCATGATGGCTGCAAGATCAATCAAGAGTTATTAGTTGCTGAAAGTAAGTGCAGAGCCTGGTACTGAGGGTAAGAGGGTGTATAGGACAGTTAAAATTTACTCTGCAGGATATGTGTACACGAAGCAGAACACTGCAAAAATTGTATTTAGCATATTATTTAATTACTTGCTAAATCACCAACAGGTAGCTTTTATTATACCCATTTTTTATAGAACAAAATTTATTCTGAAGAGATACATGCTCGAGGTCACACAGTCAATAAGTGGTAGAAAAAAAGAGTTGATTTTTGGTTCTTCTTTCATATGCTGTGTCCCATGACAATAACCTCTGTCTTCCAAGAAGGGATAACTTAATCTCTAATATTTGGAGATATTACTTACTCTATAATAAACTGGCACAAAGGAGAAAAGCACCAATTATCAAGTTTATAATATCATCTAGTTAAAGCACTACAAATATGTGGTAGAATAAAGTCTAGAAGGACATAAGAGTTCACTATGTTCTGGGGTAAGGAATGGTCTCAGAAAGCTCTAAGGAATAGAGGGAAATGAAGCTAAGACTAAAAATGGTTGGGAAATTAAAAAAGAGTAGAAGAAACAGGAAGGTTTCAGGAAGAAAAAGGTGGGAAAAAGCATGAGTTATCTAATTCTCATTGTATGACTGCAGATTAATTTAATCAGGTAGCCGTCCTCCCACTCTACTGCAAAATAACTTGAATTGCTAGAGGGAAGGGGTCAGATGGGCCAAAGAAACAACAAGCAAAGACTTTCTCATCTTGAATAACGTGATAAAACAGGTACCTAGACAAGGTGTGACAACTAAGAACTCTGACTAGTTAAATAAAGAGGGGGAGTTTGAGGAATGGAAGAAATTAAATGTCTCAGGATAATGGGTAACTGAAGCGTAAAAGCTTTGAGTGGGAATCAGTTAAATTTGGCCTATTCCTAGTTTTGCTTAAGGATACACTTTCTTTAATATACAATTTAACATTTATCCTAACAATGATTGTTTTGTCTCCCTAGGATAATAAGAGTACTATAAACAAAAGAAACATATTATAAGAGGTGCAGTTGGCCAGGTTGCTGTGCTGACAAACAGGAACAGCAGGATGACCCCCAACTGATTAGACACAGTTATGGATGTATTTGTGTTAGTTTATGCCATGGCCAAGACAGCCAAGGACATGGCCTACAGGGGTTTATGGAATTATTTCAAGCTAAATGCTTTCCAATGGACAACATTAAAACTGTCACTTAGCTCTTCCCTTCATACATACTTATAAAGTGATGTTGTCAGTTGTTGGAAGCAAAATTCATATGATAGGCTTGGGAAAATGCATAATAAACAGTGGTCAGATACGCAATTTATTTCATCTTTCGAAACAGGGATGGCTTAATATCTTCCTAAGTAGAAGTGCAAAATTCCCAACTCTGCAGATTCCCTCTTTTCCCACATGGAGGAGAGATGTGTCCTTCTTACACACATGACATCAAAGGAAACCCTAAGGTTGGTTTCCTCCTGCTGAGCTGTCGTGGCACAATTCTCCAGGGAAATGGCTTTAATCTTACCAGGTCTAGATATCTGCAAACTTAAACAGTATAATTCAACTCCCCCGCTCCCGCCTTCAAAACTTAGTTTTCCTTCATCACCAGTTTTGTAAACTTGTCTTCCTTCAGATAGTTTTGACACAGAATAATAAAAAGTCAAGCTTCAGATTTAGAATATGTTCAAGAATGCACTTCAAGAATCTTATTTAATTTTAGTTTATTAATACATGTGTGTAGTACGTAATGTTTCCATTCCTTGTGGGAAGTTGGTACATGCACGTAACTGTCTCAATTCCTTTTTTCATCCTCTTCCCCTTCTCTCTTTTTCCCTCTCCACCCATCTCTTGTTCCTCTTCCTTTTCCTTTCCTTTCCTTTCCTTTCCTTTCCTTTCCTTTCCTTTCCTTTCCTTTCCTTTCCTTTCCTTTCCTTTCTTTTTCTTTTGTTATCCTTTCTTTTCATGTCTGTAGCACACATGGGCCAGAGGTCTGCCTTATAGCAACAAAGATGAATGCAGGAGGAAATTCAGGCTGGTAAATACCAGTCTCACCTGTGTTGGTTAATAAGCATGACTCCAGTCCAGCCAGCAGCCCTCTGGTAGCTGTCATGTCTGTGTCCAATCAGTTGCATGGGAATTATCCCAATAAAAAGAATACAATGTGTCATTTCTCAGTCAGCCAATTAAAGAGCCTGGGTAAGAGTCTGAGAGCTAGAAACTAGTTCTCACACAGGAAACAGGGTGGGGCCAGATTGTCATGGACTCGCAGGGAACGTAAGAAAGTAAATATTAATGGTTCATAGGGGGACTGGTTCACAAAATAGGAGGAGTTAGTAATGTTTCAATACTTCTTCTGTACAAGAATTTCTTTAGGACATAACATTGTGAAAAGGGAGCAAACTGACTTGGTTAATCTTACCAAAATGGAGAATTCAGTTTATATAACTCTGAGACAATTTCCTAGAGTGTGTCCTTTCATCCTCTAAACTTATTCAGTATTAGAAGTCTTGAAAATATGGATTAAAAGCAAATAAATAGATTAAAAAAGGACAAAAGTTTCATGAGTTTTATTTTAGGCATACTGATCCACTATTTTACTGAAGTAGTCAGTAGAATGAATAAAATTGACAGAGATCCTGAAATTCTCACTTTTGAAAATTGGAAATAATTCTGTGTTCTCCAAACACTTGGAAGGTGACTATTTCTCCTCTTGCCCATCACCATGACAAATGTAAGTCCTCTACTTTATATATGTGTGGTGAGCTGGGGATCAAACCCAAGGCCTTGTGCACACCAACCAAGCACTGCACCACTGAGCTCCACCACCAGCACTATGTATTTTTTGTAATCCAAAAGCATTAAAGACTTTGTAGTTCTACTGTGGCCACTTCATTAATTCAAAATGTGAACCATCAGTATATACCAAATCCACCAGTATCTGTAAGTGTCTAGAAAAAATACGTATATGTATTTTATTGATTCTACAATTGACTTGCTTTTTACATGTTGACATCCCTGAAATTGAGATGAATCCAAACACTGTTGTGTTCCTAAAACATCATCTAATAAGCTATTATTTTAAAACTTTTCAGCCTTAAATCAGTGAATGTTATATTTTACCAGTCAATGACATTTGAAGTCAGGCAGAACAGAGAAACGGTTTTTAAGCAAATTGAGTGGAGTAAAACTATCTAACCACCAGGAAAAAATAAATCTACATATACAATACATCTCATTACTCCAGGAAAACACTGATATGATTTAAATAAAATAAAAAATGTAGGACCATAGAGAGAAAAAACATAAAGACCCCCAGTACAGGCAACCAGCAAAAAGTTTCAAGAAGAGTTAAATTTAAAATGCTTATAGGAATATGTAAGTGCCCTGCATCTTGGGTCCTGAATCTTAATTTTTACAAGATCATAAAAATTAAGATTCAGGATGCAAAATGGGGATAATAACACTGACTTCATCAGGTTTAGTCTCAAGCAAGTAAGATTCTATTTTGCAATGCATAGAATACTGCCTGGCATACAACACATTGTTAATAATGGCAGTTACAATGATATTTTTTTATTACCTTCACCCCTATCTTCTAGGGGACAGGGTTAATAGGGCCAATTTACTTAAAGAAATGATTTCTCATTTCTTTGTCTAGAACAAATTAGAGCCTGGCTATTCTTACTCTATCCTGATAGTGTCCAATGTGACTTGGCAAACCAAAGATGGGTTCCAGTTTTATTAGCTGTGTACAGGAAATTTCTGATTGATTTAACCTCCAAAAGACAATACCATGTAATTAGCATGTAACAAATGTCAACCCTTGTTATTGCTGGAACTGACAGAACCTCTAGATTCCCGTCCTATTCCTGGCTTTCCTGTGTATCAATGCAGGCTTTTTCTCCCTCTTTCTTTCATTGCCCCATAGCACCTCCTTGTACCCAGTTCCCTTTGAGTGATGTTGGGAACGATTTCAGTTGCAGCCCTTCCTGAAAGTCAGTTATTCTGAAACATAAGGAGACATAAAGAGATAAACACCACCTACTTGCTCTGTTTTGGATGGCTCAGAGCCAGAAATGATGCAACTCGTGAGAAGCTTCATCAATAGAGGTTTTTTTCTTTTCTTTTTTTTAGGAGTCTTTGTATTTATTTATCGCAGTAATTAAGTGATTGGTTTTTCCCCAGAAGCAATTTGTCTAAAATCCTTAAAAGACGGTCACAAGCACACATACACACAGCAAACCAAATTTTTCCTATTTAAAATTATGATATGACAGAGAACAAAGGAATGCAGATTAAAACACACTGCACATAAAGTTAGGACGCCTGGTTAATACAACCTACACAATGGGCCAATTGCTTTATCTCTCAAAGTTTAAAGTTCAACTTTAAAAGGATCCCCAAAAATCCTTTCTAGTTTTGATATCCAAGTATTTTGTGACTTTACATGATAATGAGAAGTGCAGTTAGTGAATGGCTTTGTAAGCTAAGAAATGTCTTTCAAAACACGCTCAGTGAGAAAGAGTCACGCAAACCAACACGTGTCACTTTTTATTTCCTCTATAAAGGTGCTATGGTTGTCTGTGGTAAGTAGAATCTGTGTTTTTCTATCAGGAGACAGAAACTATCTGGACAGGAACTGGTTGGCATTACAGGTGAATACAGTTTCTTCTCTCATAATCAAAGTGACTTTTATCAGCACCAAACAGAGAACTAACCACATTAACGTTGAATTCCAGTTGATTGACCCAAATATTGAGTGAAGATGACAACTGTAGCCAAGACGAAGTAGAAATGGACTTCTCCTTTATTTGTGATTATTTAGTGATCAGAGTCACACTGCTACCCCCAGTCCATTGTCACCACTTCCTCTCTTCACACACACACACGAGATACACACACAGACAGACAAACTTCTCTGTATTTATGAATTAGCTTTCTTTTGAATATTTGTGCTATAGGTATTTATTGAGGAGTTGGCAAAATTTTCACTAAGAAACTAAAAGAGATACTGATGGTTAAGAGAAGGAATCAGAATTTTAACATTCGAATAGGAGAAACAGGCAGTGTATACAAAAAACTAGGGTACAAAGCAAAAAAGAGAGATTAAAAAATAGTATGCTAAAGGTATATTCATTTTGAGCAAACCATAAGGCCGAAAACAAAGAACTCTAGCTAGAGCTGAAGCTGAAAGATTTTAAAGAGGGGTAAGTTTAATAGTTATGTGACAGCTGGACCATAGATGGCTAAAATGATAGGACAGAGGGTTTGAAAAGTATAGGGTAGATCATAGGAACAAAAAAAGATTGCTTCAAGCTAGGTCTGCTCAGTAAGACCTTCTTTGTTCAGTAAATTTTTTATCCACTTAATCTAAATTCCACATATGTGCATCAGTTACTTTCTATCACATATCACGTTGTTCTGTTTTGTTCTATTGATTAAAAAATTGTATCTGAAATTGTCTTACTTATATGTTAATGTATTTATTGCTTGCAGAACCTTCTAAATTGTCAATTCTAAGTGCAGAGGGACCTGGACTTTCTTGGTCACTATTATTATCCAAGATTTGGCACATAGTAGGTGTTCCACAGATTACAGCCCAATGGATGGATTAGTGAACTCAAACATGTTTAGCAAATACTCTTGTTACTGAGAGCCTCACCTAAAGATATACATGTTTTCCTTTTGCTTACAATGTCTGATCAAGGGAACAAAAGTATTTTCACCAATATAACTTGGCTGCAGCCAGCCTGCATTAACAGGCTCTCCCCTGACATTGAGGATCTGTACAGTTACAGCGATGCCTCTCCCAGATTTTGTTGGTGCTTTTTTTTTTCTTCATGTGTTCCAAAACCACATGGAAGTGGAACGTTAAATCTGGGGGTGGGCATGTCTGCATAATTTCCTTCATTTCTAAAAGGTTTTGGTAGCTTATTTATGCCCTAGGCCACAGATTAGCTTAACAATTGCAAACCACCTTCAGAGGTTTGCCCTTAACATGAGGGAAAAAAAAGATAGCATGTTCGAACAGGTTATGCATGGAGAAAGTCTCTTTGTCTTACGTCTTAAACTGTTTACGTAGCTTCTATCTATCCTCCTTCCTTTGAATCTATGAAAGTCATTCATATATATCTCCAACTTTCAGTAGCTCAATGCTCCACATTGGTGAACAACCATGGATTGAACATGCTGGGGCTAGTACTGTATCTGTACTGAACATATACAGCTTTCCTCTTGCCATTACTCTCCAAACAATACAATATACTATTTATGCAACATTTACAATGCACTAGGTATCATAAGTATCTAGAAGTTATTCAAAGTACATAGGAGGATGTGGAGAAATTACATGGAAAACATATATCACTTTATACAAGAGACTTGAGTATCTGCAGACTTTGGTTGCCACGGGTGGCTGTGGAATCAATCCTCCCTAGATACTGAAGAATGACTATATACATAACCTCATAATGTGTTGCCATTGTGTTTTCCTGATAATAAAACCTAACTAGGAAATAAGCAGTTTGAAAACTATAAATCAAAAATGCCAGTGTCAGGCATCTTGCCTTACTTGCCCAGACAGACTAGACACTGAGCAGGGTAATAGCGAGGTAGAATCTTCTACATGACGCTGGCCATCACTATGGTAAAGTGCAATGCTTGTTTTCTGATGAGGTCTTATTTTGGGGGAAACACTGCATTGATATAGATGTATATCATTTTCTTGTAAATTAGCACAGTGACCAGAAATCAGAGGACACGATTCTCCCTTCTGTTCCAATGTGTCTCAAGGTGTGTGTGTATGAGTGTGTGTGTGTGTGTGTGTGTGCTGTTTTTATACAGATCCCCCAAAGGAAGGAGGAAAAAATGCGAAGTGTAAATAAGCAAACGACCTATTGACTTTGCAAATCCGTATTTAGCTGGCCTCTGGTTTTATTTTTGAGAACCACTTTTCTTGTTTTGATTTGAAATGATGCCACCAAAACATATTACAGAAACATCACACTTTGCAAAACAGAACAAATCAAATGAGCCTCCCCATGGGTAAACAGAACTCTTGTTTGGACGAACTGTTTTTGAGAATCCAAATTAAACCAAATGGCATCCTCCTAAAGTGTATGCGTGTTCCCCTTAAGTGCTAATGCTATATTATGTTCCTGCGATCCTTTTTTATCCCAAACATCCTGGTTAGGCTGTGGTTTTTAGGTTGTTCCAAATATAAATGGTTTTCCCTCATTGAGTAAATATGATTCTGGAGCCACCGGTGATAACAGAAGGTGGCTATGTATTCTGTGTGTTGCAGGATTTTAGTGCCACGTGAGGAACCATGGCTTGGGTTAGACACAGCTTGGCAGAAACTCATTGGCTGCCACTGTGTGAGTAAAGATGGGCAAATTCTTAGCATCTGTTTACCAGGAATTAGTCAAGTCTGCATTTTTTCACACTGAGTACACATTACTTAAGTGTTTGTATCATGCTTTCTTTCACTAATAGTGATGTTGGACTCTTTGCAAATTGTTCTGAGTAATGGCCACACATTTTGAGGTTGTATTCACTGGCTGAAATATTACTTTGTCACTAGCCTTTCAGAAGGTACATGATGAATAGCAAGTTCAGGCATGAACTTTTTTTTTTCTTTGCTTCACCGGGGATCGAACTCACAACCTTGTACCGGCCAGACAGGCTCTTAAGCCACTAAGCCAAACTCCCGACCCTAGGAATGAACATTTTTAATGCAGTCAAATTTATCTTTTCTGGATAGGTTCAAGATGAAAATTGTATGCTCTCTTTAGAATTTGTTCAAATCAGAGTACATATTGACAATAAAAAGGTTAGGAAGTTAGTCTATCATGCAGAAGCCCATGGGTAGCTCTCTGTTTCATTTGCTTTCCATTGAAAATTAAGCTCCATTGCCTACTACTTATGATATTGAACCTGAAAATGAAGTAAGGAGTAATGAGTCATGACTTTTCCTTCCTGTGGAAAGGATGGCACCAACCTGCTATCACCTTCCACATACCTGTAACAAGCACGGGGACCTTGGCACAGTTTTCTGAGAACGGAAGTGGAGAGACCTACAGAGATGACCAGCGCAATTCAAATCACTTCTTTCTGAGATTAGCTTAGTCTAATTCACGTACACCTGTTTTTCTGAAGCCAGTTTAATAGGGAGCAGTGAAGTCAAAATAATGCGAAACACAATTTCCAGTCACGTTGCAGAAGACTACAAAAGACTGTACCTAGTCTGTGGCTTTTACAGGTCTTGAAGGACAATGCGATATGAAAAGAAAAGTGAAAGAAGATTGAAAGTCAAAGAAATCTGCATCTCAAAGGTAACAAGGTACACATGAGGATACCCAGGGGTGGCCTCATCTTTACCTTGGTACCTTTGAAAGTTTTACCACTGTTCACAAACATTTGGCCTTTCTCTCTCAGAATTGTTCGTAGATTCTGAAGTACATTTCTCAGGTATTTAAATACGTAAGGGCAGATTTGACTTTGGCCCTGGTCAATAATGTTTCACAGCTGGGGAATCCCACTTGGTTCTCAAAATGAGTCACAACTCTAAAGAAATAGGACTAATATATTTTTTTAATGTGGGAAATGGCATGTTTCTAAAAGTCCCAGAGGAGTCTAAATCTAGACATGTGAATATCCATGGTTTGTTCAGCCAACATCACTGACGTAAGTACAAAACTGTTCTAGTCTGGAAGAACATATCAGCTCAGCTTGGCTATGCAAAATTTTAGTTATTTTTAGGGGTGAGAAATAATACCCTTGTAGTATAATAGCCTCCTGTCCAGGGGGAGGATGGATTGAGAGAAGAAAAACAGAAGATGAAATAAAAGGAGAAAATGGAAAGAAGATAGTTTTGATGATGTGGTATGGTGGTGGGAAGGGTGAATTAAAAGACAGCAACAATTCTTTGGGTGTAGCTCAGTTGCAAATCTTTCCAGCAGGCCTTTCATAATTTGGGGAATGGTTTGTGTGACCATTTTTTAAATGTGTTTGATTGCCTGGGTCTCAGGGTGTCCATATATGTTGCCAAACATCCATCTCTGTGTTTCTCTAAGGAATTTTTGAATGAGTTTGACATTGAAATTGATGGACTATGGAAGGTAGATAGCATTCTCTAATGTGGGTGATCTTCACCCAGTCACCTGAAGGCTGGAAAAGAGTGAAAATATTGGCCTTTCTCTGGCTAAGGGAGAATGCTTCCTGCCTGACTGATGTCAAGCTGGAACATCAGGTTTTTCCTGTCTCAGAACTAGAAGTGAAACATTTGCTCTTCCTCTGTCTCTAGCTTTCCAACCTTCGGTCTGGAATTACCCTATCTACTCTTCTGGGTCTCCAGCTTGCTGTCAACCTTCATTATTAAATGAGTAAACTCTTTAAAATCTCTCTCTCTCTCTCTCTGCCTCTCTCTCTCTCTCTCTTTCAATATATATGATATAGCTGTATATCTACTTATAACACACAAACATACACACATATCCTATTTGTTTTGCTTCTCTGGGGGAAACCCGACTAATGCAATTTGGGTATCCATAACGATCTTGTAGTCTGGAGGTTTGCTGACCTTGCCCTTCATAAATCTCTATCACCATGTTGACAGATGAGAAATTCTAATCCCATTCAGAAGTTCCGGGGGTAGGAGGATGCAAAGATCAGGACTGGCAGCAGTTTATTGTGGCTGCGTTCTGTGCCCAAGGCTCCCGGGATTAGCACAATCAGCAGGTGGCTGGGGAAGGACATCTGAACCGGAAGAATCCTCTCCTTACTCACTCTCACCCCCTGCACCTCTATTCTGTTGGGGGATCATTACAGATTTTTTAACTCTAACTGTGGAAACCAATGCAGCTGCTCTTTGTAATTGTTTGTGAAACTGAGTTAAAGGGAGGTTGTTGTGGCACTGCAGGTGCAATCATTAGATGCATCTATGCTGTGTAATTAACCTCATTTCCATGTGAATGTCCACGGTTTATGCGCTGCTTACAGAACTCAAGCCATGGTCATTACACTTACAGTCAATCCAATTAGACAAAGGTTCCCACACTTAGAGAAAAATCAGGACAAACCACAAGGGATGGCCTCTCTCAAGAAGGTCTCTAGTTAAATGTCTCAAAATAAACAACTGTGGCCTAATTAATTGTACGGCAGGCCAAAGGAACACACCAAGGAGCTACTTATGTGTCTGGGGCCGAATCTTAGGGAGCTATTTAATAGAATCTCCTTTTGTTCATATTGGCAGGGACTGGGAGATGTGCACAAATAGGCAATGGCCTGATAGCTATCGTCCGCCTCTCTCTTAGCACAAATCCTAGCTACCCAATAAGATATTCAGTGGCATTATATTATTTTGAATCCCTTTTAGGTGCTTAGAGCAATTAGAAAATAAGAAAATCCAAAGTTGGTCAAACTGGAGTGTTTTCCATAGTATTTTAGCAGAGGCACAGCTAGAGGGCACCATTGAAGAATAT
>RJWM01027617.1:0-26557 GCA_004363535.1 Dasyprocta punctata | reverse complement strand
GTGCAGGATCGCGGGACGCAGTGGGCTGTGTCCCGTGCACAGCAAGGAAGGGCGGCCTCCCGGGGCGTGCAGGTGGAGTCTACTCCTTTACTGGGTGGGGGCCAAGGCCTCCCGGTCCCAGGGAGCTGTGCTGGGCACCGCGCGGGACGCGGACCCGACCCTGGTTCTGTCCGCAAGCTCGGCCCAACCAAAATTAACCATTTTAAAATAAACATTTCAGTGATATTTAGTACATTCATGATGTTTGTGACTACCACTTCTATCAAGTTTCAGAACATTCTGGTCACTCCTCTGTAATAGAATCAGAATGGAGTTACATGTGTCAGCTCTAGATGAAAACTACAGAGACTCCCCAATGGGCTTTTATGCCCATGTATCTATAACTTTTTCCAAGATCTTTCCAAATGCAACTAACTACATTAGTTGCAAAGTCACCTAGTCTGATGTATAAGAACACTTGCCTAGTACACTGTCTTAGTTACTTTTCTCTCATTGCTGAGACAAAATACTCAGCACTCAAAGTTAAAGGAGGAAAGGTTTATTTAGCTCACAGTTTGTAGAGGTTTCAGTTCATAATCAGCTGGCACCAAGGAAGGGTGGCACATGGCAGAGGGGCAACCGTTCACAGTGGTGAAAGACAGCGAGAGCAACAAGAGAGGAGGGTGGGAGGACAGCAAGCCTCTTTCTGTCCCTTTTGTTGTATGCAGGGTACCCAGGATAGGCAGGTGAGGCACTCACACCCTTAATCCCAGCATTGGACCATGAATCAATCACAAACTAAATTCAGCCACCTCTGAAAATCTCCCCTGTATGACTGCATGAGGCTTTGGGAGGATAACCAGACACAAACCATAACATTCATTGTCCCCACTAATGATCTATTTGTTTCCCAAAAAATCATGTGTACTTCTTTCTTTTGCCTTTATACGTTTCCCTTACTTTAGTCTCTTTGAATATGCCATTGGTATACCAGGGCAGGTATACCCAACACTATAAACTCTTTGCTTACTTCTAAATAAACTTATTATCTTTAGAGAGTCATTCTGTTGTTATTTAGGTTATTATTCCATGTGAAGTTGTGAAATACTGATCTCAGACAGTAGTAAGTGAATTCACAAGGCAAACATTTTACAAGCAGCAATTTGAAGTTTTTAGAAATTGTATCAGATATCTTCTCTAGCAGTGGTTAGATCTACAGTAAGTACAAGAAAGGGATAACTGAGTTTTAACAAAATCATGACGTTTTCAGGAAAGCAATGGAAGAAGGTAAGAAAACAGAATTTAAGGATTTTATAAGAGATTAGTTATAATGATGAACCTTAGAGTCTATTGCCATATAAGGAAGAAAGTAAGATAAGTACCAACAAAGAATGGGTTTCAAATATTAGTAGACTTGATGAGACTAGAGAACTGTTGCAGGATTCTAAAATATATTCAAAGGATAGGAAGTGCTTTTCAAAATTTGAGTGCTTAAATTTTAGAGATGTTGCTGTTCTGCTGATGACAAGTCTCATGTATAAAAGGAAGTTATAAAGTAGGTTAAGAAAAGGTCATTGGAAAAAAAGAAGAAAAGATCCTTGGATATGTGGTACCATATTTTAGGAGACAAGCTTATGGTTACATTACATCTCCATTATGACAAAATTTGTTGAGACTTCCTTTTCAAAGATATCTGTATAACAAACAACCCTGAAAAACAAAAATAGTGTCTTTTTTTTCCAGTATAGAGGGCAGATTGTTTCTTGACTGGTAAAATAAAGATAGTATCTTCCCCTGGGTCAAAAGTCCGACAGTTTTGTTAACAGATTCCCTACACATTTGGATATTTGTTAACCTTGAGATTCCTCAGCTCTGATACAAATCCACTGTATATGCAGCATCTACTTGTGCATGCATTTGAACAGCTTTTATGGAACTTGAAAAGAACATGTAGAAGTGATGAGAATCTCAAGTTCATGATGCCTGCTGTGTCATGAGTTATAAAATCCTTTAGTCTCTGACCCAGGAAGCAGTCTTCTACAAACCTCTATGATGCAGTGGTATGCTAACTTGTCAATTTACAAGCAGTGTTGGGGACTAGGCATCATAATTCAGTCTCACAGTCTCCAGGGCAGTTTTATCTTGCCTTAGGAACAGAGAAACATTCAGAAGGCTACATGCCTCCTGGCTAGGGGAATAATATTGGTAACCCAGCATTGAAGCAAGATAGCATCTGCTGAAGACAGTTGTCAAAATACAGGCAGCCGGATATAGAGAAAAGCTGGTTCTTCTTTAACTTATTCCTTATATACCTATTCTCTATAGTTGCTATTCCATGAAATGCATGCTACTCCTCCCCCTATACTCCTTGCTGGCTAATAAAAGTGGGTCAGCACTGGAGTTCATTGAGCCAGTCTGCTAGAGACAGGTCTCCTCCAGGTACCCCTGTACCTTGAAGATTGTGTTTTTCTCCCCCTTCCCCAACATGACTGAGGATCTGATCATCCCACAGTAAAGTAGGGTAAAATTTCAGGTTATTTACAGTTCCTAACATAAGGGTTTTGGATTCTTTTATCCACATAGAATTAATTTCAGGAAAATCAATGAGGTTACAATAAAGTTGTAGTCTGAAGTCACAATATCAACAGCAACTGGGGAAAATGGGGAGATTCTAGTCAAAGGATACAGAATTTCAGCTAAACAGGAGGAATAAATTTACAAGATCTGTTATATAACATGGTTAATAAGAATGGTATTGACTTTGGTTGATGGTTAATATGACTGGTTAATGGTTATTAAAGTGGTAAATTTTCTTAAAAATTGCTAAGAGTATCCTTTATGTGTTCTCACTACAAAAAAGACAACTGTGTATTAATTAGTTCAGTGTAACCACCCTATGTAGGCATACTTCAAAACAACATGTAGATAAATATATGTAATTTTTAGGATTAATAATATTTATTAAAAATCAAGTTAAAATAAATTTTTTAAAAGAAGAAATGGTTTTGAAGTGACAGTAGAGTGTAAGACTGGGAGTTTTCATTTGAAAGGGATTTAGGGAAATTAATGTCCTTAAGGGAAGCACATTTTAATTAGGGCAAGAATGTAAAAGTAAAGGGAGCATTTGAGAAACTGTCAACAATGTAGGACAGTTTTCTGATAATAAGACACAAATAGGAACTAGCAGCAGAATTTGGAAGAGAGAATTCTAATCAGAAGAAGTGACGGATACGTACAGTAAGATGAATGTGTGTGTGCATATATATATATATATATATATATAGAGAGAGAGAGAGAGAGAGAGAGGGAGAGAGAGAGAGAGAGAGGCAATATCTATGTGTCTGATGGCATCATGATGGTGGAAAAGAATGCTCCAGGACTTGGTCCCTCCAAAGAAAACTTTTGAACTGGCAAGAAGTATCAGAAACAACCCTTTGGAACTCTGGAGTCTAACCGCACAATTGTATCACAGGGGATAAAAAAACAGTTAGTGAATTTCTGTGTTTGGCAGAGCAGCTACCATGGCCCTCCCAGTCCTAAGGTAGGAGATTCTTGGATATAGCAACCAATGTTCCTGGTACAGATGGTTAATGACAAAGTGGACAACAAGACGATCTTCACCAAAAATTTGGGTTGTATGTGTTAATCTGCCTGGTGGGCCACTGAAGAACCAGAACAGAAGCTGATCATTGTTCCAAATCCATCAGGACACTGTCCAGGCAGCATCTGTTAAAAGAATTTAAGGAAAAGAAACACTCTTTGCCTTTTTCTTTTCTTAGTGGATTCAAGTTACTCCTGAAAAATCTTCAGTAAACACTGGCTACCCATGAAGATGAAAGAATAGTCACTTAGAAGCAACACATGGACATAAATAAAGTCATTGCAAAAAATAGTTTAGAAATGTGCAACAGTTAAATTTGACAATCGTGTTGCTTTGTATTGGGGACCCGGCCTAGATCCCTAATCTTCTGAACGAGTGTAGGGCAGAGGTTTAAATAAATGAGACAAGTGGTATGATTTTAGAGCTCCAGGAGGATCAAGGCCCCTGCAGAGTTCTTGACTCTGTGGCTATCATGAGGGCTAAGACAAAGAGCTTTTCTGGACCACCCATATATATTTTCAAATAGACGAAAAGAGGGGATATTGAGGAAGGTGCTGAGGGTGGTGCCAGAACTGATGGTGCAGGACTTGGGAGTCACTTCAAGGACATCTCCAAGTAGGAAAGAATGCCATAAAAGAACTATTTTATCTCCAAGATGGCCTTTGTGATGGGACTGTGATGCCCTGCAGAGTAAGATACCTGCAGGGCAATCTCTCTTAACATAGTTAATTATGGAGCCAAAATGTCCTCAGCTGCGACCTTCTTTACCTTGCCCTTTGAAGCATCTCTGACCTCATTGGCCACTACAGGCCTCTGTCAGGACCAGTGATTCATAGAAATTCAGCTCCCATCACCAGGCAAGGGGCCTAGGCCTAGGACAAGCTCACAGATAAATAAAATGCCAATTAGTAAATTTTAAATCCTACTCAGAGTCACTTATTAGTGGTCTCCAACAGCTTTGAGTAAGAGATGCTGATAGAGATGATTGAATTATCAAGCTGCTAACTTTATCAATATAATAACCCACTGATGAGTTCATGGCTGAATGGACTATTAGAAGGTGGGGCCTCCTTAGAGGATGTAGATCACTAGTGGCATACCTTGAAATGATGTATCTTTTTTGGGTTCTTACTCTTTCTGCTTCCTGGTTGCAGCGAGGTGAGGTGCTTTCCTCCACCATGCCCTTCTGCCATGATATTTATGCCTTGAAGGCAGCCAATCACAGACTGAAACCTCTAAAACCATGAGCCAAAATAAATCCTTTCTGTCTGTCTTAGTTACTTTTTGCTTGTTGCTGAGACAAAATACCTGACACCCAAAATCGGGGCAGGAAAGGTTTATTTCTTACAGTTTCTTGGGAGTTTCAGTCCATACTCAGTTGGCTCCAAGGCAGCCTGGCATGGCAGGGCAACCATTCATGGAAGCTTCAAGCAGCAAGTGCACTGGTGAGAGTGGGCAGAAGAACAAGAGGAAGACCTACCTTCCCTTACACTATGTCAGCTCCACCCCTGGGCAGGTGCAGCACTCACATCACCACTCCTGGTGCTAGACAACAAACTGATCACAAGCAAGTGCCAGACTCAGCCCCATAAAAAGCATATGAGGACTTGGGGGTACATAATATCACCCAATACACTGTCTAAAATGGCGTTTGCCAGGTATTTTGCCCCAGCAATGGAAAGCTGACTGATGCAAAATGTCATTAAACAAATTGATGACTATACCTGTCAACAAAAAATAATAATCTTGGAGGGCAGTCAAAATCTAATTTCCAGAGTTACTACATGACATATTCAAATACCCAGTTCTCAAAAAAAGAAAAAATTAAAAAGTGCACAAAGAAATAGGAAAATAAGGCCCATTCTCAGAAAAAAAAAAAGAAATTAAGAGAAACCATGTCTGAAGCAGTCCAGTTACTGGATTTATTAGATAATGACTTTAACTTTCTTGAATATGCACAAAGAACTGAAGGAAATCATGGGCAAAGAGCTATAGGCACTCAGCACAGTAAGTAGGTGATAAAATAAAGAACCAGAAAACATAAAATAGAACTAACTGGCAGGTGCAAGGTTGTGAGTTCAATCCCTGGTGCCAAAAAAAGAAAAAAGAGAGAGAGAGAGAGAGAGAGAGAGAGAGAGAGAGAGAGAGAACTATGCACCAGTCCTTTTAATGAATGTAACTGCAAAAATCTTCAACAAGATACTGATGAACAGAATGCAGGGAGTCATCAAAAATACCATGGACCATGACCAAGTAGGCTTCATTCCATGGATGCAAGGATGGTTCAGCATATGCAAATTAATAAATGTAATGCTTTGCATAAACAGAAGCAAAGTCAAAAATCACATGATCATCTCAATAGATGCAGAAAAAGCCTTTAATAAAATTCAGTACCCTTTCACAATAAAAAAGCATTGAAGAAAGTAGGTACAGCAGAACCTAATCTCAATCTGATAAAATCTATTTATGGCAATCCTACTGCCAACTTATCTTAAATGGGGAAAAACTGGAGCAAGACAAGGACGTCCTCTGTAAGTGCTACTGTTAAACATAGTACTCAAAATATTGACAAGAAAAATTGAGTAAAAAAAAAGAAATAAAAGGGTCATATACAGGAAAGGAAGTCAAATTATCATTATTTGAAGATGGCAAGATCTTCTGCATAGAAGACCCCAAAAAATCCACCAAAAGATTCTTAGAGTTAAAAACCAAGTTCACTAATGTAGCGGGATACAAAATCAACACACAAAAAAAATCAGTAACGTACCTGTACACTGATAATAAACCAACTGAAAAAGAAATTAGGGAAAATACTATTCACAGTCATGAAAAAAATCATGAAAAAAATACTTAAGAATTAACCTAACTAAGGAAGAATAAGATTCCTACAGTTAAAACTACAGTACTTTGAAAAAAAATTGAAGAGGACATCAGAAAATGGAAAGATACCTCTGATTCTGGATAGGCAGATCAAATGTAGTCAAAATGGCCACACTTCCAAAATTGATGTACAGACTTACTGTAGTTGCAAACTTCCAACCACATTCTCACAGAACTGGAGAAAATAATCCTAAAATTCATACAGAATCAGAAGTGATCCAGAATAGAAAAACAATTCTGGTAAAACAGCAAAGTGTGAGGCAGCACAATGAGAGTCTTAAGGCTATCTTACAAAGCTACCATGATAAAACAGCATGGTTCTGGCAGAAAAACAGACACAAGAGTCAATAGAAGAGAATAAAGGATGCAGACACAATGAAGAACATTTAATTATTTGATCTTTGACAAAGTGGCCAAAAACACTATAGGAAATACAGCTTCTTCATTAAACTGGGAAAACTGGATATCCACATGCAGAACATTAAACCTAGACCTGTAACTCTCCCTATGTACCAAACTAAAATAAAAATGGGTCAAGGAACTAAATGTTAAACCAGGAACATGTACCTTGTTGGAAGACAAAATAGGTAAAACTCCTAAATTTATAGGTGTAGTTAAGGACTTTCTGAACAGAATCTCAGCTGTACAGGAAATAGTTCAAGAATCAACGAACAGGATCATATCAAATTTAAAAATGTTTTCACAGAGTCAAAAGACAACTTACAGAACTGGAAAAAATATTGCCAACAATTCCTCAGAGAACTCATATATAGAATATATAAAAAACTCAAAAAAAAAAAAACCTAGACTCCACAAAATAAAAGACCCTATCAAAAAACGAGCAAGTGACATGAATAGACATTCCCCAGAGGAAGTACAGATGGCTAATAAATACATTAAGAGATGATTACTAAAGCACATTATAATTAAACTGTCAATAAAAAAACAAAGGGAAAATCTGAAAAGCAGCAAGACACAAGCTAGTTATACACCAACACTCCTCAATAGGATTATCAACTAATTGCTCATGAGAAATCATGCTAGCCCAAAGCAGTAGTTGATATATGTCTTAATCACATTTTGTGGCTGGAACAAACTACCCCACATACACAAGTTAAAAGAGGAAAGGTTTATTTTTGGCTCACAGTTTGTAGAACCTTCGGGCAGTAGTTAGGTGACTCCAAAGCAGGGTAGCATGGCCAAGGGGCCTGGCAGAGGGCAACTGCTCACAGGAGAGTGGACAAGAAATGGGTCACATGAATCCAAAAAGTGAGGGAGCATGGTAAAGCCTCCAGACCAAGTACTCGGTGATCAGCCTTCTTGGACCAGGCTCCTACTCCTAACATCACAGTTAGCTATAAACTTATTGGTGGACAAATACACTGATAAGTATCTTACGCTCGTGATCCAATCACCCACCCAAAGCCTCACCTATAAGTGCATGAGGTTTTGGGGGACAGATAAATATAAAGAATTACATTCTGTTCCTGGACCCCAAAAGATTACATGCATCTCTTAATACAAAATATTTTTGGTCCATCTTTAAGAGTTGTCAAAGTCCTAGAAGTTCCAGCATTATTGAAAAGTCCAATTTCAAAGTCTTTTCTAAGACTCATAATACACTATTAACTGTGAACCCTTGTAAAAATTAATAGAAAGTTAAACAACACTGTCATACAAAGACAAAATGTGATCTTTCCCAATCCAAAAGGTAAAAATAGGGCACTAGAAACCAATAGAACCAAAGCAAAACTGAAGTCTAGCAGAGCAAACTTATAGGCTCATATCTAGCACACAGGTTAAGTTGCATGGAGATGACAAACCCAAAGGGTTTGGGCAGCCCAACTTCTATAGCATTGCCAGTGGTTGTAGCCCCCATGACTTCTCTCTTGGGTTGACTTTGTTAACTGCTTACAGCTTTCCCCAGATATTTCATGCTTCTTGCTTCTCCAAATTTCTGGGATCTCCACTGCACTTTTAGCTTCGCTCTCATAGCTTTATGCACTGCTATATAAAGGGCATAATGCCATCTCCAAGACACACTGCTTGGCCTCCCAGATCTTCTTCTGAAATCTAGGCGGAAGGCTTCCTGATCCCCATAACACTTGTATTTTGCATATCTGTAAAACCAGCACTGTGTGGGCAATGTCAAAGTCTCCTGTTGGCTTAAGAAGTAGCCAGAGTCTCTTGTATCATGGATGCAGAGGACTTAAAGTGCTGGATGGTTGAGCACTATGAACAAAATCCCAGGGAATAAATTTCCTAGCACTATGCCCTGGGGTTCTCTTCTCAAATTAAATCCATTTACTTTTGCAATTTTCAGCCTGGGAAGAGTAAAGCTTAGCTGATTCCTCACATGCCCTGAAGTCATTTTTTTCTATTGCCCTGTTGTAAAATAATTAGTTTTTATTATTTTAATCTTAATCCTTTTATCAACCAAACTCTCCTCCGCTTTACTTTTGTAGGCCCCAACTTTACTGGAGTTTTCTTTCTGGCCAAACTCACAACCTTGTGCATGTTTGTGATTAATTTTTATTGCAAAACCGACTAAAACCCCCAAAATATCTGTGCCACAGACTGGATGCTATGCTGCCTTTAAACATCCTCTTCCAGAATAATTAGCCTGCCACCCTTAATATCAGTCTCCCACAAAGTCTCAGGACATAGGAAAAATGTACACAAATTTTCTGCTAAAGCGTAACACACATGACCTGGAAAAGAAAACTGATGGAGTCCTTGCTCCCAACTGAAATCACTTAAGTATAGTGTTTATCATCTGTCTTTTTTAAAAAAAGTTAGCGCTTGTTTGGCATATATACTGGACACTCATTTCAGATAATCATTGCATGTACATGACATATTTTAAATCTTTTTATGTCCCTTTCTCCTCTTCCCTCACTTTAGACTCTTGGTCTCTGTCACATTTGCAAAAGATCTATCTCCCTGTTTACTTTTATCAATATTTTATTTGGTTCTCTAATTTTTTTGTACTTTGGATATCGCATATCAGTAAAACCATATGGTATTTAAGATTGTGTGTCTGATTTTACTTAATATGTATTTGAGGTACATCCATTTTCTTAAAAATATCTCAACTTTATCTTTTTTTATTACTGAGTAGTATTCCATTGTTTAGATAACACATTTTCTTTATCCATTCATTTGTTGGTGGACATATAGGCTATTTCCAAAATTTAGCTATTATAAATTGTGCTGCTATAAATATTGATACAAATGTATCACTGTAATATGATGTTGCTAAATCTTCTGAAAAGATAAATAGAAGGGGAATAGCTGGATTGAATGGAAATTACATGTTCAGTATTTTGAGAAATATTCAGAATGATTTACATGCTAGTTGTAGTAGTTTGCATTCCCACAAGCAATGTAAGAGGGTGACTTTTTCACTGCAGTCATACCAGCATTTGATATTGTTTGATTTCTTCATGGTTGCCATTCTTCCTGGAATAAGATGAAATCTCAGTGTAGTTTTAATTAGCATTTCTCTAATGCAAGTGAAATAGAACATTATGTGTGTATTGGACACTTGTATTTCTTCTATTCATTTCAGTTGCCCATTTTTTTGCATTGGGCATTTTATTTCATGAGTCTATTTTTTATACATTCTAGATATTTTTTATATATTCTAGATATCAGTCCTTTGTCCAAGTTATAGCTCTAAATTTTTTTTCTCATTCTGTAGGTCATCTATTCATTCTGTTGTTGGTTGTTTCCTTTGTTGTGCAGAAGATTGTAATTTTTTTATGTTCACATATGTTCTCTTGCTGTTATTTCTTGTGCAATTATTATTTTGTTCACAAAATACTTGCCTACACCTATGACTTCAAGAATTTTACCTATTTTATATTTCTGCAGGTTAAGTGTTAATGCTTTAATTACTAGATCTTTGATCTATTTTGATTTTAGTTTAGTACATAGTGATAGACATGGGCCTAGCTTCAATTTTTTACATATGGATAGCCAGTTTTCCCAGTAATATTTGCTAAAAATACTATATTTTTCTAAGCATATGTTTTTGGACCCTTTGTCAAAGACTAAATACCTGAATATGTTTGTCATCTTTTTTGTGTACTTTTTCTGCTTTGTTGACCCACAGGCTTCTTTCTGTTCCATACTATGCAGTAATTATCACTGTACCCTTGTAGTATAGCCTTGAAGTAAGATACTGTGATGCCTCCTGCCTTGCTTTTCTTGTCCAGGATTGGTAATGGCACTGTGGGTCTCTTCTGATTCCATATGAACTTTAGGATTGCTTTCCATAGTTCTCTGAAGAATGCTCTTGGTATTTTGATTGGGGTTGCATTAAATCTGTGTAACACTTTTGGAAATATGGCAATTTTGACAATATTGGTTCCGTCTATCAGGAACAGGGGATATATTTTCATTTTCTTTATGTAGGCTTTTTTTTTTTTTTGGTACCAGGGATCGAACTCACGACCTCATGCTTACCAGGCAAGCACTTGCGCCACTGAGCTGTTATCCCCAGCCCCTATATTTTCATTTTCTGATGTCCTCTTCAATCTTCTTTTTCAGAGTACTGTAGTTTTCATTGTAGATGTCTTTGATTTCCTGGATGTTAAGACTTGTGTTTACACGTTTCCCCCAAACCTCATGCAGGAATAGATGGGCTTTTTCAGAGGTGGATGGATGTAGAAAATGTGACACTGGAATTGATTCATGGTGCAATGCTAAGATCAAGGGCACTAGGTCTTACCTGATGAAGACCACCATGAAGTGGCTCTGAGCAGGATTTTAAATTAACCAATTAGCTTTCTGTGTTTACTGGTGAGTCTGTCCAAGGCCTAGGCCCCTTGTCTGGAGATAGGTAGTGGATTCATAGTAAGTGAACCTCTATGAATCACTGGTCCTGGCTGAGACCTGTAGTGGCCTGTGATGCTTGACAACTCAAAGGACAAGACAAGGCCACAGTTGAGGATGCCTGGCTCTAATTTCAATTAACTAGATAAAGATAGTAGCTGCAGACATCTCACTCCTGTGGTGCAGGTCAACCAGGAGATAAGATCGTTCTCCTAAATTGACATAGTTTATTACCTGGAGAAGTTCTTGAACTGATTCCCAAGGTCCTGTTCAGTCTCTCACACTTCCCACTCTAAACCCTCCCCTTGTTTGAAAACCAAATAAATATGGGCCACCCAGAGAAGTTTGTTTTAGCCCCCAGAGAATCTTGAGATCTGCTAGGGAGTTTTGATCCTCCTGGAGCCCTAAACATCATACCACTTGTCTCTTTTATTTAAGCCTTCACTGTCCATTCATTTGGAAGGTTGTGGGCCTGACCTGTCCATGGTAACTACACATTCTCTGTAGCCTGGATAAGGTATAAGGGATAGAAAGAGCTGTGATGGTCCCTTGCTGCTTGTTGCTTCTGCCTGCCATCAACTCTTTCTCCTGTGATGCCTTTCTGTCATGCCACTCTACCTTGGAGCCAATCAATAATGAAACCTCTACAAACTGTGAGCTAAACAAACCTTTTTTCCTTTAACTTTTGGTGTTGGGTATTTTGTCTCAGCAAGGAGAAAAGTAATTAAGACACTTGGTTAGTTTAATTTATAAACACTTTTTCTTGATGCTACTGTGAATGATATTGCTTTCCTACTTCTTTTTCTCAGTGAATTTATTATTGGTGTAGAGAAATAGTATTGACTTTTTGTGCTTTCATTTTGTAGCCTTCTACATTGCTAAACTTAGTTATGAATTCTAGGAATCTTTGGTGGAATATTTGAGTATTTTATGTAGAAAGTCATGTCATCTGCAAATAATAGTTGACTTGTTTCTTATACAATATCCCTTTCCTTTTCTTGTTTAATTGCTCTGGTTAATGTTTTGCAGTGTATTGAACAGGAGTAGTCATAGTGGCATCCTCGTTACAGACTATAGAGGAAATTTTTCAGTTTTTCCTCATTTAATATGATGTTGGCTATTGGTTTTTCACAAATGAATTTTATCAGATAGTGATAAGGTCCCTTTATATTTACTGTTCCAGGATTTCTATCATAAATCAGTGTTGGATTTTGTCAAAACCCTTTTCTGCATCTGATGATATGATCATATGGTTTTTGTCCCTACTTCTGTTGATGTGGTGTATTACATTTACTAATTTCCATATATTGAACCATCCTTGTAAACCTGGGATAAAACCTATTTGTCATGATGTCTGCTGGTGATGACTTGTTGTGTTCCATTTGCCAGTATCTTATTGAGAATTTTTGCATCTGTGTTCATTAAAGAGACTTGTAGTTTTCTGCCTAGTTTTGGGCTCAGAGTAATGTAGACTTATAGAAACGACTTTGGGAAAATTCCTTTACTTTCAATTTCTTTGAAGTGTTTGAAGAATATTGATGTTACAACCCATTTAAAGGTCTTATAGAACTCAGTAGTGAATCCATCAGGTCCTGGTCTTTTCTTAATTGGTAGTTTATTATTGTTGCTACCTCAACTTCATTGCTTGTTATTAGATTAGGAATCTTTATGTCTTCTTGGTTCAGCTTTAGGAATTCATATGAATTTAGGAATCTGCCCATTTCATCAATATTTTTTTAATTTTTTGGAGTACAATTTTTCACAATAGTTACTCTCTTCCAGATTTTGATGGTGTCCATATCTGACCTATGTAGTAGCTAATCTAATGCCTAATACAGAACTTTTACTACAAAAACACACTGAAGAAATTGTCAGATATTTAAATTTAAGAGGCATTTAAAGTTCCTAGTTTTAGTTTTTATCCATTTTCCAAATTAATATGTCATAAACTTAGTTATACAACTATAACCACAATCAGCTAAATAAATCAGTAATTTTAAAAATATAAGTTTGATACTTCAGAAGTTTTACTCTGTTAGATCATTGGAACATTATTTAAAAATAATAGAACAATGTGATGAATTGGGTCTCAGGAAATCTAAAATAAGTCAAGAAAATTTTACCATTGTTTCCCAGTGCTAAACTTTACAGCACTCCAGTATGAGCCATGGGTAAATTTAAATGCAGACAAAAGATAAATACCATAATTTGAGTTCTTAGCACAGTAGGTACTTGACTGAATTGTTCCACGCAGACAGTCAAGCTCCAGAATTTTATCTCAACTTCTCAAGTATTCCAGAGGTGCAGCAATATATTTCAAGTGATACTGTGTAGGCTTTGCTTTTTTTACCCCAAGAAATTTGTTCTAGTCCAGGGGAAGTTTTGTTTTGTTTTGTTTTGTTTTGTTTTTTGTCACTAAGAACACAAATTTTCATTCATCTCCCCAGGGTAAAATTCTTAGAGGTTAAAGTAGTCATACAAGGGTGAGTAAAATACCTTTAAATCTTAATCTGAAAGTACTGCATTTCCCTAAATAAGGCAGAAGGCAAAGATTTATTCACATTGCAAAGAGGTAGGCTCTCCACCATTAGATCATATGATAGATGAGGGAGGGGCCTTTACTGTTAATATTCTCAGCACTTAGGAAAGTGCTATCAATAAGCTCTCAGTGAATGAATGTAGAATTATGGCTGAGTATCAAGAATTAATAGTTGTAACCAATTTTTTAAAAACTTATACCTAAATAGAAATTAATTTGGGTGGGCATTTATTTTAGGTTTCTGTGTGACAGAAAGTTTTTTTCTTGGCCTATGGTTACTATTTAATTCTGTAATTCCACTATTACCAGAAGGCATCTGGTGATCACTATCACTACCAGCGTCTTTTTGGAAAACTCAGTTTCTGTACTGGAAAATGAGGGAAACGTTTTCTATTGGCCCTGAAATTGTTTCTATACCTAGTATGTAATGGTTTCTCAATATTTGATAAATAGGTGATTCCATATTGTACTGATGACCTTATATTTAGTTAACAAAAGACAGAAAAATACTGCTCAAAGCCTTTATTTCTAATTTGCAAAAATTTCTGACAACTATTTTAGTAAACATTTTCAAAGAGAAATTTTAATCAAATATGAGAAACATTTTTGCATATCTGATCTAATACATAGCAAGTCTCTAATTCTGAGATACCATAAATTTTGCTAGTTAGGTATCATCACTATCTCCAACTTTTAATGACTCAAAGAAGTAAGTGATAATAGCTCAAATGATTTTATTTTGTACATATGATTGAAAAATACATATGAATTATATTAAATTGCTCATATCCAATAGTTTTTATGTTAAAAAATGGGAACTTAAATGGCACAAAATATATTTAGTATTAAATACTATGTTTTACAAATAACGTCAATAAGGGTTTCACAATTTTCTCTTTTATTCTTATCATCTCCTGCCTGTTACGGGTGTGGTGGGTATTCTTCTAAAATTTCCTTATCTTGTGTTGCAGATATTTTTCTTGTCTCTCCTACATAACAAATTGCAATTTGTGGTTGAAACACTGGTATAATTTTGTTTTCGCTATCCTAACCGGCTAGTATGAGTAATTAAATGTTTTTAAAATAATATACTACACATTTCTTAATATTCCTTGATTATTTAGGTCAACTCAAAGTTCATAACATTCAGTAGGGAACTGGTTAAACATACAGGGTTCTGGACCCTAACCCCAGAGATTCTGATTCTACAGGTTGCGGGGTGGGGCCCATGAATTTTACTAACAGGTAAGTTAGGCTGGTTACTATAAGAACCCTTGGACTGGGTAGAGACTCACTTGTAATAAGTGTTTTTTTTGGGGGGGGTTGGTCTTTGAATAAATAAAACTTAAATTCATGACATATGAGACAAATTTCCTTAAATCAAAACTATTTTCTTAGTAAATTATCACACTACTTCAACTATACGGCAACTGAAAATTGAATCTGGTTTGACTTAATTGCTACAGTCTACAATCCCAGGATAATTAACTGTGAGCAATTTATTCACTCTCTAGTCTCAGTGTTTTGGCCTCGCTGGAGGGCAAGGGTCGCCCCAGTTTTGCTGCTGGAGCTCCTGGGAGGGTTCTCGTCACTTGCGTTATCAAAGGCAAAGCGCTCAGCAGGACAAACTCTGCATGGAGGTTCTTGATAGGAAAGTGAGTGGGCGCCAATCTAGGATACCAAGACAGAACCGCTAGAGGCGGCCTGCCCAACCACTCGCGAGTCCTCTCGCCTGCCACCTTTTGTGGTCTGGGGTCTGGGGGCCCGGCCGAAGAACGAGAGCGCCCCCGAAAGTGCAGTGGGCCGGTTCGGATCCGCTGCCGATCTCGCAGTGAGCCTGTGTTTGATCTGCCACCCCTCTGAGAACCACGCGGCCGGAGGACCAACCCACGCCGCGTCTCCCCGCCCGGAGAGGCCGCGCAGCCCGGGGTTCCAGCGGCGAGCTCGCTCCCTCGTCTCGGCCCGCTTTCCGTGCCCCGGCTTGAAGATGTCCGCCAAGACCGACGTCGGTTTAGTGCGCGAGGCTTCAAGGCAGATCTTAGCCGGCGGTTCTGCTGGTAAGGCCGCCCGTTCCGCTGAGGGCGAATCACTTTCCTCACCCGAAAACACTTCCCGGACAAACACCCCAGGCGCGCTTCCGCCCTCCTCCTCCAGGATCAGGGAGCGTGGGAGCACAGGAGGCCGGGAGCGGGCGGTGGGCGCCCGGTGCCTCAGGTAAAGTCGCCCTGGCGCCCGCCGAGGCGGCTCTCGGGTTCCTGGCCTTTTGTGTTCCTAGGGGAAGACTAAGTTCCTACAACTTTGAGGAAAGCTTTTTTGGTTTGGTGGCAGTTTTATTTGAAAATGATCCCTGTTTCGTCTTTCTTCAAGTTTGCTTCCAGTTGTAGAGACTTTCTTCCAAGTTAGCGCGGGTGTTCACAAAATTCCTGCCTCTCAGCGAGGTGTTACGTCAGAACTCCACAGAGCAGCGTATTGCTTACTGTGCTTGCTGGAGGATAGATTCACGCCATAAACAGGCATATTAAAGTTAAACGCATATAAACACCTTTGATAGAGTGGGTTCACATTATATTTATAGAGAGTTGTGCTGTGGAAAAGAAGGTAGAAACCAATTTTGGAAATAATCACTTAAATGTGGCAGGAGAAAGTTACGAAATTATGTTAGGTATTCGAATTTCAAAGAAATTTTAAAACGTAAGTTGTAATTTGGTTAAAAACTTCGTTTCACATACTGAGATGCATTGTTATATAATTTAAATCACTACCATAATTAGCTTTTCATCACTATTTTTGTAAGTGTAATTATTTTTAATAAATTATGCAACAGTAGCATTAATAAATCCTATTAAGACAGTGACCAAAAAGTCTAATATTTAGCACTAATAAAATTAATTTTCAAGGAAATTTGAAATTTTATAAGAATTTGCTACAAATTATACTAGTTATTATTATGTTACAAATTAATTTCATCTTAGGGATCTTACAATCAGCCGAATATGTCACTTACAATCTGGACACATTCCTAATGATAATATTTCTTCAATATGACAATTGAGGCGTTCAGTTCTTACAGGTACTTATACATTGTTCCTTCATTACTGTGATGTCAGGGAATATGCTAGCAACTTTTAAAATTGTTTCCCAGTAGTGATTATGAACTTGCATCAGTTCACAAAGTTTTGTGGACTTCCTCAGTGTTCAGGGCTTGGCTGGCTATTTCTCTCTTGAGTCCCAGTCTGTGACACTGGTCAGAGAAAACTCGGGTCCAGAGTGAAAGTGAGCTACTTGGTTAACATCCTAAGCTATGACCAATGATACATTAGCATCTGTATATTTGTTTAGGCGATCATAATTTGTACTAGGCACTGCTAAGCTTAAAGGATATTAAAAGTGGATCAAATTCTAACTTACACTGTTTTGTTGGGTAAGTATGTAGCATAGATACAATGTGTGATTCCATCATATATTCTTAAAATTGTAAGTAATATGAACAGAAAATTAGGGTATTTATAAAAGAATTTTAAAATGTTTGCATAGTTGACATCTATGTTTTGTACTATGGAGTACAAAGTATAACTACTAATGATACTTTCATCATAATGAAAAAAGAGTCACATTTTCTTTTATTTGGTTAAAAACATTTTACAAACTTTTTATGTTTATTACAACTGTAATAAATGCAGATTGTTCTCATTACATATACTAGATCAAGGGCCAGGAAGAAATCAATACACAAGACAGGTAGAATTTTGATGAAAAGAGGATGCATACAAATTTCTAACTCTGGAGTTTTGGTTAGTATCATCTTTAAGTGTGCGTTATGTGATCTTTTGTTTGTAAAGGTCAAAAATATTCTAAGGGAATTTTCTTTTAATAGAAAAAATAAACCGGGCAGAAATACCACAGTGTCCTACAGAATTCAAGGTCTGGGATGCATTCCTGTGACAACCTGGGATCAGGGATTGGAGCACTGAGGAGGTACTCAGGAAGTGAATTCTCTCCATCTCTTATTTCTTGTCTTTGTCAAATGGTCAGACATCTCTGAAGTATCATGTTGATGGCCACTACTGTTAGAGTGGATTGCCACACTTCCAGAGATTGACCTGGAAGGAGTAACATGGTCACACGGATTCAGACGTTTATTACTAGACATCAGATGTTTATTACTTTGATAGCAAAAGCTAATCATTGTGGTGTCAGTGCCCTGTGTTCCTAGCACCCCAGATAATACTGAAGAGGCTAAATGATAGATGATGACAGCTGGGCACAATAGCCCAGAAGTTTTATAGACTTATGCTGAAGTCTGAATCTGTAACCTAAGTGGGAGCGAGGTGGAAAGTCTTGTGTTTAACTGAAACTGAGGTGATGGATGAAAAACAGTTTTGTGGCAATCTTCCACTAAATGAGGAGAAGAGGACTGCTTCTCAGCAGCTCATTAGGTAGCTTATCTCCCCTTTTATTGGGAGAAATCACAGGACAATGTACCAAGACTTAGGCCAGACTGTAGTTGAACCTTGGTTAACCTGGCTTATCTGTAGAGTATAAGGTTGTCAGATGCCAACCTAATTGGTAGGGCTATTTCTCTATGCTCTTTGAGCAGTCTTTGTTTTCACAATTAACTGCTATTTACAGTCTCCGATCCATGCGGTGGAAACTGGTCCCATACATGCTCTCAACTTCTGAGGATACATGCTCTCAACTTTGTTTCCCTGAAGGGTGTGAGAGTCAGATTTGCTTTTCTTCAGTTTTGGGCCAAAATTCTTGGAATAGACTAAAAATAATCTAGCACTGGCAGAGGTCCCATATCCACACCATTCAAATGTAGCGAATCTTCATGTGAATGGGGTTCAGGATCTCAAGAGAGAACTACAGAAACTGGATGTATCATGAGAGAGGCAGTCTACAACAATATACATGTATCTTTTATTACAAGACCATTGGTAATATTTTCATTTAAAAGGCTAACCAGATCAATGCCTGGTAGATGATTGGAAAATACACATATAAAGTTGAGCCTTGATTTTGCAGTGATAGCTGTTAGATTTACTAAAGTGACAGCTTTGTCTTATGTGAGGAATGAGGTCATGAAAAGTCAGTGTGTACTGGATTTTTATAGGATGTGCCATGTTCTTAGCCTTTCAGTCATTCAAGTGGTCATTCTCCCTAAACCCTCCCTTTGGCTTCTTCCTTATGAGGTCACCCTTAAGTCCTTTCCACACTGAATTCACTTCCATAATGGCAACTCTAGGGCTCTTCTGTCTCCCAAAATTTTACTCATGTCCCTCCATGTCTGCCAGTCTCACTCAGAATGCTTCCTAGAGCTCACTCCCCTGATTGTACCACATACCAGTTTACTGTGCTGGCAGGACCTCACTTTCCTTCTCAAATCTCTAGGTTGCTGCATCTTCCTTTGAGTGCCTTACTATCTCCAGCTATCTTGGAGGCACATCCTCATCACAACTTTATTAATTACTTCATTTTACTTTGAGTATCTCCCTAGAGTTCATTGTTTTCATTGGAATCATTTGTTGTAGTCTGTGATTTTAGTTTCAAGTAATAGCATAAGAATCAAGTGAGTCATAGAGTCCGATGGTGAGAGTTTTAGGAAGATCAGCACGGCACAGTACTGCTGACTATGTGACAACAAAGATGAGAGGAGGCCATTCTTGGTACTCAAGATGCGGTCCATGGATGACACAATAAGGAACAACTTGGAAGTTTGTTAAAAATGTAGCATCTCAGTCCTCACTTCTGCATATTCCCTTATTCCATCAGAATCTTCATTTTAGGAAGATTGCAGATCATTGGCTTGTACTTCAAAGTTTTAGAAGCACTATGTTAGAAAACTTTTGAGCAAACAGATTTCCTAGAGTGGGAAGCCCTAAACCAGATCATAAGGAGTTGCGAGTAAAATCTTTTGGCTTTCATTGCCGATCAGAGAGCTAAGAATGAACTCTGTACTCCTTAATATATACCCTCAATGTAAACTTCTGCCTCTCTTCTACATGTTCCATTTGGCTTCTGATAAATGGGTCTATTTAACTTTTTTTTGTGTGTGTGTGTGTGTGCATGTGTGTGGTACCGGGGTTTGAAACCAGGGCCTTCATATTGAACTAAATCCTCTGCCCATTTTTATATTGACCATGCTGAGTCCAAACTTGTGATCCTCCTGCCTCAGCCTCCCAGAATGCTGGGATTATAGGTCTACGCATCACTCTTGAATGTTGCCTTATATTTTCACCTTTATTCCCAGTGTCTGGAATGTCTTCCCTTTATTTTCTCTCCCTGTTGAGATTTTATACATTTTCTGAGGCCCAACTTGAAAAATAGTTTCTGGATAAATATTTCCTATATAGCTCCACAGCTTCAACCACCTTTATCTTTCTCATTGATACATGAATGATACAAATAATAGAGCTAGCTAATATCTATTGAAATAGATTTTAAATGCCAGACCAAGTTTAAGCTTTACATGTATTAACATCTTTAATCCTCCCTACAGCTCCACATGTAGGAACTATATTACAGATAAAGAAACTGATGCATAGAGAAAATACCTAGTACACTCATGGTTTCCCAAGCATGCAACGATTTTTACAAGAGGTTGATCTTAGGAGAGGGATTAGGAGAATGTTATTCCCATTATTAGACATTTTTGGAAGAGAGTGAGATCAGTTCTAGTATGTCTTATTCTCTCTGCAGATTCTATTAGTTTACAGTCTTTTTTTAATCTACAAACACAATCCTTACAATGTTTCTATTAAATAATATTGTACTTATCTGCATGAGCACAATGTTAATTTTTTGCCAAAAGAAAATTTAGTTCTTATAGTGCTTAATCCGTGCAGGGCCTCTCCATGCGGTGCCTCTCCATGCAGTTTGGTAGATTAGGAACTGAAAAAGGGCTCTGGTCACAGGAGCAAGTAAGTAGTAACTGAAATATAACTCATTCTCTGTAATGGGGGCCTCTCAAAGCAGAGATGTGTCTGCCTCCAGGGAGTTTTTGTTTTGTTTTGTTTTTACTGTTGCTCTCAAAGATATTGAAGGAATTAACAGCAAAGTTGACAACAACACTGAGAATTTCCCTGAACTTGGCATCAATACCTCCCTGGCACCCATATTCTTACCCTATCTGCTCAGGAGGAGGGTTCCAGCAGTTCCCCTGTCAGGTATGTAGTTAGCACTTACATGGGGTCAGGAGCACAGATCCATTTGAGATCCCACTGTTCTCCCTAATGACCAATTTGGGTTCTTCCCTGAGTCCCCAGAACCCATGATATTGTTCTTATTTTCCAAATCTTGTGAGGGCCTTTCAGGCTCATTTGGTCATTTACCCCAAATTTCGAGAGAGCTCCTAAGGTGTGAGACCAAGTCTCCTTGGTCCCTCTGGAGCCTTCACTCTCACCAGGCCTTGCCAGGCTTCCTGGTGAGGTCACAGCCGAGCTGTGTACACACTGCATCACTTCCACAGGGTCAGCTGTTGGGCCTTTTTCTTCCTCCCGGAATCTTACCCTTCCCAAGTAAGCCAGTCCCACTCAGAATGCCTCCTCGAGCTTTCCCCCACTCCATGTATGATTTACTTGATCACTCTGCTGCCAGGTCACTGACTTATTCTCTGTGGGACTTTGGTCAGAGTTACGTATGAGATGAACACGGAAGTAAGGGACTTTTAGAGCCACACGCCCCAAACCTCCTAGAATGCAGACTTAGAATAAAAAATAGCCTGCAGGGCCACAGGTCGAAGTAGGATAAAATACACTGACTTAAGGAATAAATGCACTGGCCCTTATTATCACCTGCTCTGATTTATTACTTAGGTTGGCTCTAAGGTCAGTCATGTAACAGACCACCCTGACCTTACCTTGTCCTTCCCATGTCCCCTACATGAATTCCTACAGAGACCTCATCCTTCCCTTTATCTTTGCTTCCTGATTGTATCAAAAAGTAACCACTGAGGCTTCAGTTTGGGCTGTCCTTGTCAGACTCTTTCATGCTGAGGAGTCTTGGTTAATGGCAGTTCCTCTGGGCCCTGTTGGAGTATGAACTGGACACTGACTCTGAGTAATCTTTGAGTAGTCATTCATCCTTTGTACTCTGCCACAGTCATGAACTGCGACAGTTATCCAAAATTTCTGGGCTGCAGTTTCCTTTTTTCCAGCTCTACCTCATTCCCTGTATCTTGTAGGTAAGAACTGCATCACATCTTTATCAATTACTAGGTTCTACTTTATACATGTTCCTGGGATCCATTGCTTTCATTGAAATTGTTTTAGAAAATACATTCTGGAAACAAGTTTTCAAAGGTTGTGCTAAACACAGTTCAAGTACTTCCTGCAGTGTAATCTCATTAATCACCTTCAAAGAATCAAATGAGAATGGGAGGACAGACATTCCTGGGGAAGGAAAACCTGGGATTCATGGATAGACTTCTGAGACATTATTTGACAGCATATGCAGATTGTGACTTTTTTGATGGGGAAAGAGTAAAAAAGCTTTCACCACCACCACCACCACCACCAACAACAACAAGAAGGTTTTAAAAAAGGTGCAGAATAATTACAAAAAAAAAAAAACAACTCTTGTTCTTCATTTTTCTAAGATTTCTACTTTTCCTACTCTAACATAGTAGTTAAAATATACTTACAAGAAATGCTTTAATTGTCAGTCAGTAAGTCTCCTAGAGGTCCTCTGGATTTTAATTTGTAAGAGGTAGTAAAAGTCTGATGCACTAGGGGGTAATCAAGGTTAAATTTTGATCAAGGAAAATTCTTTTGCTGAATGGGTGCAAAGGGGACACACATGTGATTTGGGTAAATGGCACCTTTGGAATTCAGGATTTGGGAAACTGTAATTGTTCGATAATAAATAGCAGGTTGTAGTGAAACAGGTGAGCCTTTATGACACATCAAAGAGAAGCTGGAACCCATTATCTGGGTAATTAAGGAGGAAAAAAATCCCTCTTATTTCAACCACATAGGAGGAAGCAACTCTATTGCTCAAATTAATTATGAAATACCTTTAAGGGATATGTTTTAATTAAAATTTAGTCTAGTGTCTCTCCTTAAGAAAACCTATTCCTCAAAAATACGAATTTAAGTACAAATATGAATTGCATAGCCATATTTCAAAAGATATTTTACCCTCATTCCCTGAAAGATCCTTTAAAAGCACTTAGTATGTGGGTACATGATCCAATTGGCTTAAAGCATAAAACCACTTTTCCAAAGTATTAGGAACACATTGTTAAAGCAGCCCTTTCTCACCCCTCCCCCAGGATTAGAATGGGGTGTTTCAGAGCATAACCCAGTAGGGGTTGAGAAATGTTTGTGACTACATTAATGAGTAGATATCGGAAGCCAAACCATGGAATATTCTATCTTAGGATTCTACTCTGAAAATAGAGACATATTCAGAACTTCTAAGCATTGGACAATTGATTCTTGCAAAACAAAACTTTACACAATATCTCATAGCAACCATTCAGTAAATGATGTGAAAAAAATACTTTCAGATCTAAAATCTCTGCCACTATCCTCATAATATGTTTGTATGTATGCGCTGTCTTTCATTGCAGGAGCCCAAACTGAAAAACGATGGACAGATAACTTTCAGACATCTCAAGGACTTTATAGGTGCTATCTTTAAAGTGACAGTGAGTGAAAGAAACTAGGTTAAGGGGGGTTTTCATAATTGTACTGGATTTCAACTGATATTTGTGGTTCCCTTCCCCTGGTTGCCCAGCCTGGCCTTAAACTTGCAGTCCTCCTGTTTCAGTCTGCCAAGTAGCTAGGATTACAGATATGTGCCACCTTGCCTAGCTTAGGCTGGTTTTTCTTACCAATTTCCTTTTGTTTTAATTCTTGCATTTTTATTATACTTACATTGACACTTTGCATTTAAGGAATACTTAAATTGTAGTTGTTAATTCCACATTTTGATGTGATCATGCTTTATACACACTGTAATAGTTGTATTAGATCTGTGTATATTTTAATTGATATTGGTAGGCCTTGCATTAATTTGCTAGGGATACCAGAACAAAGGCTTACAAGCTGGGTAGCTTATATAGCAGAAACTTACACTTTCACAGTTCTTGGAGCTGCAAGGCCAGAATCAAGGTGTTGTGAAAGTGGGTTCCTTCTGGAGGTACTGAAGGAGAATATGTACCCTGCCTTTCTTAGCTTTTGGCACTTTCCAGTTGTCCTTCATATTTCTTGGCTTGTAGATAAGTTGTTCTAGTGTCTGCATCCATCATCATATAGTGTATCTTCCTCTCTGTTCATGTTCGAATTTCCCTTTTTTTGTAAGGACATCAATCACTGGATTAGGTCCCGCTCTAATCCTCTGTGACCTTATTTTAGTCTGATTATATCTGCAAAGACTATGTTTCCAAGCAAAGTCATATTCACAGGTACCAGATGTTAGAATTTGAACATGTCTTTTTTGGAGACACAGTTTGACCACCAACAAGCATTCTATTGTACCTTTCTCCTTATATTGTGTTTCTCAAACATGCATTCTATATCTCAAGCTATGGTCTTGGGTTCCTCTGTTTTTTCATTGCCAATCTTCCTGGGAAGTCTCGCTCAGACTTCAACCTACAATAATTGTCAGATATGTCTTTACCTTGTTTTGTTAAAACTTACCATGTTTTTCATTCCTAATTTTATCAAATATTTGAAGAATTTCATACCTCTTATCAGTTTTCTTCTTTAAAATTGTCCCTGCAGTTGGCTTTCAGCATTTAAAAAAAAATCTAATCACTTATTTGTTGATTTCTTTTTTCCTTTCCTAGAAATGTATATTCTGTTGACTTCCATGTTCTCTGCTTCACACACTTTATTTTAGCCCTGGAAAAGTCCACCCACATCTGGCTTCAGTGTTATCTACTTGTAGGTGACTATATGTATGTCTATACTGTATCTATATCTCTAATTTCATTATCCCCTGTAGACTCACTTTTCTAATGTATACTTACAAAGCATGAAATTGAATCAAGTAGATCCTAATGATTTTAAGGAGGCTTCAGAGGTTTATTTTGAAACAAACATCATACCTTCATATACCATTTTCCTTGTATGCATAGTTGTATTCGCTCCTATTTTTAGTCTAGTCTATATTGTTCTTTTATCATCTGAGAAAGTTATAAATGAACCTTGTTGCCTGCTTGGGTTGGTTAAGATGTTAATTTTCACAGCCAAGAAGTATGATAAGATAATTAAGAACTGATAAGATAAATCTTATCTTTCAGACTGCGCTTATTGAATGCTTACCATGCACAAAGCACTTTTCTTAAACTCTCTATGTTGATTTGTAATTTCTTGAAGATGAGGAAAGGAACACTCAGAGAGATTAATTTGTTCAAGGCTGGTGACAGAGCAAGGGTCTCAAACTCTACTGTCTTAGCTTTTGCTTTCAAAACCCAAGCTTTCAGCTACTACTACACCTTACCTTTTAGTGTGCAGTGAAGGAAATCAGAATACTGGATTCATAGAACTTTCCTCTCCGGTTGGGTTAAATATTCAGGACTTCTTTGGGAGCTCAAATAGATGTTCAGAGCCTGCCCTTGGTGTGATAGGCCCTATCTGGTTTTTAAAGCATCTTTTTTTCCTATCTACAGAGTTTGCTGCTGCATTTATGCTTTTATTTTCATTATATTAATTGTTTAGATCCCAGCCATAGCTCAAGTATGCCATTTTCCATAGTACACAGCAGGGGACTCTATCAGCGTCGGTGGGGCCACCTCTTTTCTCCCATCTGTCAGTGCAGTTGATTAGGAACGAGCAACCCCTCTGTCCCATGTATTGTTAACTGAACGCTGACACAGCCAGGTAAGACACTATTTATTGGCTCCACCAACCTCCTAGGACTCCTCCCTCACTCATTCACCCCTACAACACAACTATCAATAAATCTAGGAATGGCAATTCCATTATGAATAGGGACAGTTATCACTGGTTTCCTCCACAAAACCAAAGCATCCTTACAGTACATCACTGGTGTGTGAGCAGTACCAGAGAGGGCAGGAGTGGCTTGTCTGTGAAAAGGAAAGGAATTTTAAATTGTGTGAAATGGATTTGTCTTGAGCCTTTTCCTTTGAATAAGTCTGGTCTATTTCAGTTAGACACAAGAGTGGATATTGTTTACTGTCTTTAAAAACTAGAATGGGCTAGTCTCTGTAGGGAGAAGTTATGACTTTCTTCTCTTTGGAGAAAAAAGAATGAAATCCATATATTTTTCAGTAGAATTGAATGATACCTAAAATGGAATTGCAAGCAAAAAGAAATCTTATAAAATAGTGTGTGTGCGTGTGTGTGTGTAGTCTAATATTCTATTTCTTGTAAAGTAATCAATATTTTGCATCACCAAATCAAAGTAATTGTGGGAAACATTGATTTTTCAATTTTTTCTTGAGGGGGCTGCTGTTGTTATTACTATTTTGAAGAAGAGTAGTAGAGATAGGTTAAAACACTCTGGAATAAATTGCAGGATCCTCTTCAGAGATGTGAGAATGAACAGGGTCATGCTGGCACTTCTTTTTAAGGCGGTACATTTGATTGGCCCAATGTATGTATCATAGTAGGCATTAAGTGAATGTAAAATCACCAGTCTATACTTGTGCAGACCTATAGATGGCGATGTCTTCCTATAATTTTGCTTTAAAGAAGGGAAAAAGATAAAGCTTCTTGCAGTTAGAGTTAGATCTAGGAGTATGTAACTTC
>RJWM01027616.1:0-26614 GCA_004363535.1 Dasyprocta punctata | reverse complement strand
CCAGATCTTGGAAACAACCCAAGTGCCCATCAATCAAAGAATGGATAAAAAAGATGTGGTATTTTTATACAATGGAGTACTACTCAGCTATTAAGAAAGATTGTATTGAGACTTTTATAAGTAAATGGTCACGACTTGAGACCATACTCATAAGTGAGATAAATCAAACCCACATGTGTAAATACCGTATTGTCTCCCTTGTGTAAGAAATGGAAAAGTATATGTGATTCAGAGTCTACAATGGATACTGTGGAAGGGTAGAGAACAGCTCAAAGAGCAAAGACAATTGGGAGGGGAATGGGCGGAAAGGGAAAAGGGAAGAGGAGGGGATATAAACCTGTATATGTGTATATGTAAGATAACTAAAAAGAACACTGCTCAACGTATTCATTATTGAGAGGGAACAATTAATACCCATATGATTGGATCAATCTTGCATGACTATATCTGTTAATGTAAGAAACCATTTTAAAGATAACGATGCGCAAATTGCAACCATTGTCAAGCTTCTGTCTTCCGGTTTTGTAAACCTGCAATGTTGTGTATTTACTCTAGTTGTTTGCTTGTCTCTTTTGCTTGTTGTTTTCACTACATATGTCGTTTTTGTTGTTGTTGTTGTTGTAGCTTTTGTTTGTTTTGTTTTTCTTCGCTCAAATAAAATAAAAAAAAATAGAAAAAAAATAAATCTCAGGCTGTTAGTAGGTCTAAGATATTGGCTTTACCTTCGCAAGTATTGTTTTAACTTTTCTTCTTTAACTGATGCAAGAAACCAGAAGAAGCTAATATATGAAAATGTGCATGTTCTGAAGCACTGTTAAAGTTTTTCTGCTGCACTGTAGGCTTTCATTATTGATAATGCTCTGGATATATTTCACACTAATTAGTTTACCTTCACAAGAGCAAAAAGGAAATCTGTATCAGTCAGTGCTTACTAGAGAAAACTCATTTACTACAAGATATTCAAATACAAAAGAATTTACAAAATTGGCTTACAATGGCTGCCCACAGAGTCAGGTGTGGAAGAATGAAAAGTGCAGCCTGTGTGCTGGGGATCCAAAGAATCCAGTTGAAGGCTGAGAGCTACTGTAGTATCCCATGCAAGTCCATATCATGAGGCCAAAGGATCTGAGATGGAAGGCGGAAGGGTCAGTGGTAGAGCCTGAAGAGTTTGCCATGACCCCAACTGAGGTTCTCACCAACGGACTCTTGGTCTTTTGTAACTTCCTCCTAACTTGTCTTCCTGTGTGAAGGTTGAAACTTTTAACACCCATCATTGTATAAAGTGATATTTCCAAAGTGTATTTCTATTCCTGTCTCTGTGTACCTTCACTAGCCCACCGTCGAAGGTAATTCTCTTTCTGAATACTAGAGCATAACAGGGTCACTTGATTCTTCATTGTGGAGATTTTGTGGTTTCATCCAAAAACAGAATACGAAGCAATAGAATGAGTCCAAGGTACTTAACAATTTTAAAACAAAGATAAAATTTGATTTTAAGTTGCATACTATTTCAAGAATTAGAATCACAGATTCTTTAGGAACGCCTCCAAGATAATTCAAAACTCTGACGTCAATTTAGGTTTTAAATCTTCTCTACTTCTACATTGTCCACCCAGTGTGCTACAAAGTGTAGAAAGCTAAGTGAGCAGTGCTCTCGGGAGAGATTGTTACTCACGGGAAAGGAAGTTTACGAGCTGGTTAAGGAAAATTTCTGGAAAGGAAGTTTATTTCTCTGGGAATGAAAAATAACCCATGATCTTTAATTTATCTAACTTAATAGCTAACTCTAAAGAGATGGTTAGTTGCTAAAAAATAATTCACTTGGTGAAAAAGCATGTTTTTATTATAGTGAAGATTGACTAAACAAATTTATTTTGAAACTACGTTAAAAGTTTTCTTTAGTGAGTGAATTTTATTACTTGGTACTGTTGCAAAGAAGTAACTTCCCACCCTTTCATCTTAGGATGCTGATGAAAGACTTGAGGATAAAGGCATTGAAGTGTAGGAAAGTTCTAAGAGGCTGGCGTGGCGGGGGTCCCCAAAAGTGGGCAGCTGCTGAGCTCTTTGTCCAAGTAGTTTCAATACAGAAAGAATACATTGCTGATTATATTGTGTCAAATTCTAACCATTCTACAGGATTTTACATGCAATCACTTAGCAAATATTGATCCAATAGAAAAATGCAGTGCATAGCCATAGTATTTAGCAGGAAGAACAAAGGCATTTCTGCAAGGGCTAGAAGTAAGGGTCACAGTGCTCTGATCACCCATTTATGTGTTCATTACATTGTTTCTATGTGTTTGTTACATCATTCAGGCTTGTTGGATCATATGGTGTGGGTTACAGAACAACTTCGGGCTGTTCATCTCTGGGAAGGCTCACAGGCCTGGCCATCGTGTTTCCATCTTGGGACCCAGTGTTTATCAACTCAGACCTTGACCACAGTTCTGGTGTGCCTCATCTCTGTTCTTACTGTATATTGGGCTCCATCCCTTTCTAACTGCCTATTATTCTCTACTGACTTTAGCTATCTGCAATGGTATGATTCATCACTTTCAATAATAAAACAATTACTATATTCTACATTGTGAAAAATGACAAAGTATATTATCAGATTTCATTCCTTCATTCATCAAAAGCTGGGTAATAATACAAAGACAAAAGTTAATAACAAGATAGTAAAATCTATGTTTCTAAATTTGAAACATCCAGGTCTTGGGATATGTAAGAGCACTTGCTAGAAAGTATGAGGTCCTGGTTTCAATCTCTAGCACTGGAAAAAAAATGGATAAGCATAAATTTGAAGCATTCTTTTTAAAATATGAAAGCAGTTAGCAAGACATTCATAGCCACACAAAACTCGATGACATTAAGTTACAAACATAGCATTTGAATCATTCATCCTAAAATAGAATTATTAAAGTTTTAACAAAATATTGTTATGAAGTGTAAAGGTAAGATATTCATCACAGATCCAATAACTTCTAATGGGTGTATGTATATATGTATATATATATATATATGTATGTATAAATATATATATATACACACACATAGTGTGTGTGATATATAGTGTGTGCATATATATATATATATATATATATATATATATATATATAATCAAATATATATACGTTTGACTTCTCCTGGGAAATCTTATTTACTTTCCTTCCTATGAAATACTACTTCACCACAGGAAACATTTTGCCTGCTCCATGGACTCTGCATTTTTTTCCTGATACTTGTTATTTCTTTAATTCATATGTTTAAATTTTAATCTTCTTCCCAAGAAACCATTTATCTCCCCTATAATAGTCCCTCTATAATAAGAGTCCTACATCATCACATAAATCCAGTGCTTTGTTTAATAATATTATGGCACAGCTAATCTGACCTCTTTAATGAATGCTGTAAAAAAACATTTGACTGCAGTATGTAGTTAGTTTTTATTATTATTATTATTGGTTTTTTTTTCGGCACCCAGGATTGAACTCGCAACCTCGTGCCTGCCAGGGCAGGTGCTTAAGGCACTGAGCCAAACTCCTGGCCCGTTTTTATTATTTTAATTCAATTGTGCAACAATCTGTTGAAGAGAATACCTGACCAGAGACGATTAGAGAACTCACAAACCATTGGCCCAAGAAATCTTATGCACAGGCTGGGTTACCCATAAAAGTTCATTCCTAGGAATTAGGAATTTGAATAGCATAGACTGAGACACTTGCTAGCCAGACTTAGGTAGGGGGGTGCAGATAATGTAAATATGGGTAAGTAGTAAAAAAAAAAAGTGAGAGAAATAAGAGTTGAGGTTCAAAACATCCAATTTCTAGGCTCCTGGAGCTACCCCAATTCTTGACTCCTTAAAATCCAGTATTTCAGCCTTTTTGAATTTTGTTTCCTGGCTTTTTGACCAAGCTTGAGTGGATTTTTCTTCCTGACCAACCAAAAGACTCAATTAAAGGATCTTGAAGACTAAAAAAATTAACTATACAATTGTTCTGTTTTGCTTGTGTGTATAATTTCTTATGAATTTTCTGTTTTGTATGTTTTGTAGCATTTTCTATATTTAAAAAAATTGAATTTATTATATTTAATTCACCTGGGAAAATAAACTCCTTCCTAAGTTAAAGATAAAGTTTTGTTGTGTTTCATCAACAATGAGAAACACTGTACTATGGAAAGAGTGCTAAGTAGTCTTACTACAATTTTTTCCATGAAGAAGATAATCAGGTAGTTTATAACATAATAAATGGTCATATTAAAAGGGATCATCATCACTCCTGCTTCAAAAAAGCCATTTATTTTAAACTCATTTGATGCCAATGTGTTTTTAGACCAGGTGTTACTCTAAGGCAAAGAGGTCCCTTTCACGTAATCTCTGACTGATCTCTTCTGCAGATGTGTTCGGCACAGTCATAATGATGAAGCAGTGCTCCCTGTATTAGTAGCACCTCATGAACTCCATTCATCACTTCCTTAGGTATTCATGAGTCAAGATATGACATGAAACAAAACAGATCCTCTGCAACAAATGAGAAATGTGTATTATACCATCAGCTTATTTTTATTTCAAAATTTTAGTACAAAGTCTCTTGCATCTAGAAGGTACAAATCTTCAAAATACTCAAATCATAAGTATGCATTCTGTTTTTGCATGTGGCATGCTTATATATAGATATACTGCAAAAGGTCTTTCTTTTCTAAACATTTAGTAAGACCTGAAGGAAATGATTCGCATGATTCTTTACTGTTTCTGTTTGAGAGAGTATGTTTTAATAATCTCCAACTTGAGGAAGTGGCTGTCTAAGCACATTGCCACCAACTACAGTGTGAAACCTGTCTTGGAATTTCTACTTTCTCTCCATAACAGTTTGGTAAGAATATGATTTGGCTGCCATCTCCAGCACTCCATATGTTTGATTTAGAATGTTTTCCATGTTGTCACTACTTTTTCACAGATGCACAGATGAAAGGCAAAGTGGATTAAGCTGCCATAAAATACTAAGCTGTATTTTACAACAACTGCACAATGACTACCAATGAATCCTTACTGGAAACTGCCATGGGCAGGCTCCTCATTTTGCCTTTATATTTAGGTGGTATAGAAAAGAACAATTGGAAACAACTAAAGAAGTCAAGTCTGTGTCTCAGTGTATCTCTAATAATGCCTACACTTTGATCCACCTAAAAAAAATTATCTTTTTGCTTTGAAGTTAAAAAAAGTAAAATTCAATAATATTCCAACAGAGTAAGAGTCTTTACCTTAATACTCACTGATGACCTATGCTAGGTATATACTATTCTTACCTTTAAAACACATAACAAGAGCTCTAAATGATACTTAGTTAATAACAAAACATTTCAATTGCTTTATTCATTAAAGATAACTTCACAGCAGTTTTGTACAAAAGGCATTATTCCTATCCTCATTTTATAGACAAGGAAATGATCTTCACAAAGGCACACATACAAGTGTGCAAGGTAAGATTTACATCAATGAAACTCTAAAACTTATTCTCACTGATCTATACATATTTTACCACTTAATTTATCCCATCATTCTTCTTGAATTTTACAAAGAATCTTTGAGCAGTGATATACAACACAAAACAAGATGTGTCTACTTCTCCAAAGATGCATTCTGCAGGTATACAGTCTAAAACAGTTATTGCAAATTGTCTTGATTCCTCTTCTCTCATTCCTAGGACAAAATACCTGACAACTAAAATTCAAGAAGGAAAGGTTTATTTAGCTCCCTGTTTGTGGAGGCTTCACTGTATAATCAGTTGGCTCCAAGGTAGGATGGCATGGCACTGGGGCAACAGTTCAAGGCAGCAGAAGACAGCCAAACAACAAGAGCAGAATGAGGAGAGCAAGCCTCTTTTCCTCCCTTATATTGTGCACAGGCCACACTCCCTCTAGGGCTAGTGTAAGGCTCACAAAATCTCCTTGCCCTCCTCTTGCACAGGATGAGGATGTTTACAAAGTGAGGACCCTGGCTCCCTGCCGAATTGACTAATTAAACTTCTAAACTTCTCAAGTTGACGCAATGTATCAACCATAACACAAATTCAAGAAATCATGAACTAAAAGCACAATTTAATATAGTCTCCCTCCTGAACCTATTGCAGACATTGTTAATCAAACTCTGTTCACTTGAAATTTAGTTCTAGATTATTAATTTCAAACACCTGGCCATGCTGGGGATTTAGCTCAGAGGTTCAAGTGATTGCCTGGTAAGTGCAAGGTTGTGAGTTCGATCCCTGGTACAAAAGAAAAAAAGAAAAAGAAAAAGAAAAAAAACCCCTGGCCATTATCAAATCTTGATAGTTAATGTGTAAAAGGAAAACTTTATGAAATATGAAATGTATTAATGCATAGTTTGGTCTAAACCTTATTACTTAGGTATATAGCAACCAGGAATACATTATACATTTTTAGAATTTTGTGCTATGTAATTATCATCAAATACCACCTAGAATTTATTCTTAATCAACATATTATTTACTTTGTTATAGGAGAAAATTATAGTACTTTCACAAAATGTATTCTCCACAGGACTATCTGGTCATGAATCTTTCTCTAATTTAAGGAAGTCTTTTCATTCTTTGTCTTACTGTAAGTAAATTTAACCAGTACATACAGGCAGAAGCTGGGTCACATGAGATTGAACCACAGTGGTTTCTGGAGTAGAAGTGTTAATTGTACATTACACTATCTAGAAGATTCAATTAAAAACTCTTTAGTTGGCAGTAAACCTTGGGACAAGAATGAATTTGCAAAAAGAACATAGTGCAAGAAGTATATTTTCAGAGAAATGATCCTGGTGTATAGCCCACAAGCATCAGGACGACAGGATGCTCAAGCATCTGGAGACCTCTATTCCTGCTCCTTAGAAGTCTGTAATTTAGAGACCGACATTGCACCAGGAACATGAGAGAAAACTTCGAGCATGTAACTGCTCAATACTGGTTAATGAAGAAATTTATTCAGACAAAGTCTCTTCTCTTCGTGGGTCACAGAGATGTCCCTCAAAGCCTTAGCCCAGTATCATTCAAGAAAGACACTCATCACTGCTCTCAGAGCCACTATGTCCAAGCTTCAACCTGCACAGGCATTTTGCAGACATCCAGCATAGAAATCTTGCCACACTGCAGAGTACACAATTCAGTGGGGAGCAGATCCTAGCCATCCTCGATCCTCATAGTTGAAGAATTTTATGCATTTTCCAAGTCAAATTATCTCCACTCTCTTCTCCCTGTTTTTAACTCTATGAGTCAGTGCTAGCCAAAAGGTAGCCAACTTTCTGTAGCCATTAACATATAAAGTTGTGACCAGTCTGAACCAAGGGTTCTGGTAGTAAAAGATACAAAATTAATATCAAATACCTCATTTGTAAACAACTATTTGAAGCATATCAGTACTGAATTCTATATTGATCACATGTTGAAGCAGTAATATTTTGAGTATACAGAATAGACAAATCTATTATTAAAATCATTTCACCTCTTTTAATATGTTTAAAAATCAAATTACTAAAACTCTGAAAATTGCAGATGTGGTTCACTTTGTATTTGATCTGACAGTAAGATAATTTCCACAAAATCTGTAGAAGAGCCTGTCCTTATAAGTAGTGCCTGGATTGCTACTTATTTTAGAGTATTTCTTCAAAGAGATTACACTCTCATGCATTCTCCCACTTCCAGAATTTAGAAAGCTATCCTAGATGGAGCAAAGAGAAAAACTCTTATTTTTTTTTTTTATCTTGCAGAGGATCTTATGAGAAAAATACACAATTTCCCAGGTAGATGTAGCACAAAACTGTCAATACTATGGTGACATTGAAAGATAAATTTAAGAAAAGAAAAACATTTTTTTTCTGTTACAATTGTGTGCCACATCCTTTGTGAGTTACTCTGAGTTTCAGCTTCTATAGCTCAAGTTGTCTATTCAGTTGCTTCCCATTGAGACCCCCTGTGCTGTGTATACACGGTTACCATCTTTTTCATGTCATCAGACAAAGAAAAATTATACTGTGGTGAGTAAAATTAGGTTTCACCTAAAGGTTTATTCTTCTGTCAGTATAAAAGAATGTTAACTTTCTACCTGACGCAGTCGGCCATGCCACATCTAGACATATTGAGTAGATAGAATAGAACAGGATCAGTGGCCATGTTCTGATTACTTTCACCATTCAGGAACATTTCCATAAGTTTTATTTACATTTTCTTCTCCTCATAGAACATGACTCTGTAATGTGCCTGACTCTTCGTATCATTTCAATCAAGAGATTTTCACATCTCAGATTCTACCTGTAGAATTCTGTGTCCTCTTGGGTATATAAAAGGACATGACTTTTGTGATTTAAGTGCTAAGAACACAAGGTTCTGATCCAGTGCCCAAGTTAATTGGCATGGAAAGAGATACTCTCTTGAAGATCGAAGCTTTACTTCAGAACTAAATCTAATAATTTTAATTGTCACCAATATAAAGTCAATACTCATTTTAGAAAAACAAATGAATAGGCTTTTTGTTGAATTTAAAATTATTTGAAAAGGTCTGACATTAATGAGTATCTATAGTGTTCTAACTTATGGTTGAAAAAATATACGAAATTCCAGTACCTTATCTGTTTTTAATTACTTGTGGATAAATATATTGATTTTTAAAATCTCTTTTTAGTGCTTCATTTTCCTGAAGAAACATTACATTTCTAAATTTATATTTCTTGTTGTAAACTGTAAAAAAATTGACATGAATCAGCTATTGTTCAACAAAGATACTATCCAAAAATATCCTCCTTAGGAACATTACAAAAGACATATGACTTTCCATTAAATTAAGCTATTTTTTTCCTGGCAAGTATTTACACTGGTTAGTTCCATTAGTTTATTTATATTTTATTTATCAACTCTAATGCAGGTATTATTCTAATGATGTTTGATTTTTAGATATTCTCATCTTTCCCTTAAAATATTAAGGTAGCCAGTTGTTAATATTTCATAAAAAGATGTGATACAGGAACAATCTTCAATTCTAGTGGAGGGTAATAGAATTTTGGAGGCACTATTCCAACATGGACATGTATTAGAGAACAAGAATGATTGTACAAAAGCCTTCTCTAAGTACATGTAAAAATTAGGTTGTAACTTGGTGGTTCAAGAAAAAAATATTTTTAAAAAGCAGTGTAATACCTCCCCTATTGCTTTCATATTTGATAGTTGTGTATTTAATTTTAGAAAGTTGGAAGAAGACACTGTGTTGTGCCCAAACAAAAACAGTTAACTGAATAGTATTTTAATTGACTGAATTGATTGAATTGCCAAGTTTTATATGAAATGAATAAAGACAAAGAATATTTGATGAAAATTTCCAAACATCATGTAAACACAATCTCTACATCAGTAATCACCAACTCAATATATTTCTTCTGCCCTAATCCTTGCTGAAATTATTCTCAATAACACTGCCAAATCACCAGGGGACTAGTAGTAAATGCCAATCTTCTGTGCTTCGTTTGTTTCATGGTGGCACCAAAAGACCTCACTAAATGTTTAGAAATTTAAATTCCCACTTTCATTACCTTCAGGGTAAATGTTTTTTTTCTTGGTTTTGCTTATGTGTCTGTGGTTGTTCATTCATTGTTTTATTCCTGTCTTAAGGATTTAAATAAAGTGGTTTCACTGAGGCATGAATTTGGTGCTGAAAGGGTTAAAATACAGCGAAGAAGAAGTTAGAACTGCCCCCAACTCACAGAAAAGAAAGCCATCACCTCTAGTAGGCCTGAGGGGAAAGGCTATTCAGAGATCTATGAGAATTGAACTAGGAAGGAGAGAGGCCAAATAATAAATTCTTTAACTATAAAAGAATGCAGCCATGGTCAGAGAAGCAGTACCACAGCATAAAGGCACCAAGGAAAAGGAAATATCCCTATCTTTCTGTTTTATAGTAGATAAAAAATGTCTCCACTGTCCTCATGTGTTTGGAGGATGGTTGGATCATGTGGGTGCCATACTGTGGATTCATCAACTGATGTGTTGGGTAGCTGCATGTGTTGTTAGGAGGTACGAACTGGTTGGAGATTTTTCACTGGGAGTGTGACCTGGGGAAGTATATTCTTGTCCCTGGTGTCTCCTTCTCTCTCTGTTTCTTGGTTCTCATTGGTTGAACACTTTTTCCTCCCCCATGATTCTCTGCCATCCAATCTCTGTGTTGGAACCAGCCGACTACAGACTAAAATAGCCAAAATAAAGCTTTCCTCCTTTATGTTGTCCAATCTGACAGGAGGATACCATCTTTATCAACCCAACCTCCTGAGGACCTGAGTAGAACAAAAATCTGGAATAGGGGTGGAGAACAAACAGAAAAGTCAGCTAAAGATGACAGAATAATGGCTCTGATAGCATCTTTCAATCTTTAAAACTAGAAAAATATTGCATGCACAAACATACACACAGAAAATGGCATATTCATTTATCTTTGAATATAAAGTAAAATTCCAAATCAAAAATGAATTAGAAATATGACTAACATTTTGTAATACTAATCTTTGAAAATCTGATAAAGAACACAATTTCATTTTATTGTGCATTTGGTGGGAAGGGTGGATGATTGTATTTAATTTTTTCTTTGTAGAGTACTTACTGGTTTACTTTGTCTACATTTTTAAAGAGGGGTTGGCTATCCGTGCTCATTGATAAAAACAACTTATTTATACAAATGCATGCCATATCAATATTGCCAAACTCCATATTGCCCCAACCAGAGGAACCAATGATCAGAATTTCTTACATACTCTTTCACAATTTTTATTTGTAAAAATAGCCATACATATGTATGTTTTAGATATAATGATGCCCTTTATAAGCTCTTCAGCATTTGCTTACATCAGTTTTTAAAATACGTTTTCATTATATTTTCAGATTTTTCTGCTTATTACCAGTATATACTTAACATGTTCTTATAAAATACTAATAGTATTGCAATATATGTATATATATTTGCTGAAAAAATATCCTTTACCTTTATTTAGTTGTTTCTGGTCCTTTGGTATTATAAATAAAACTATATATTGCACTTATGTCATTTTTTGTGTATATTAGTATAAGAAATTATTGATGAATAATTGTACATAATTTGAGTCATTACAGTTATTTTCTCACAATCAAAAAGTGCTAATTTGTATTACATTAACAGTAAGGAAATACCCACATTAATAAGACATTTTAACTTTTGTGAACATGACGCACAAAACATGGAATGTCATTATAATACTAATTTGCATGTCTTGGAGTCTGAGTGAGGTCAGTTGTATTTCACATTTTATAAAGTATTTGCATTTATTTTCTTTTGTAAGTTTCACATAAACTTTGCTGATTTTATGTATGTTTGTGTACAGGTGTATGTATTTATATAAAATGCACTCTATTAATTTATTTAATCTACATTTACAAATTACAGTGCTTTATTTTTTGTTCATTTGATCTTCGTTGGTGTAGAAAAAAATACAGTAGATCCAAGAAGAAAAATCTATAAAAGGTCTTAGCAAAGAGCTAAATGTGACATTTCATGTTAAAGAAAAAAGTTGGATTTTCATTTTTGTTAAAAGTGATTAGCATGACTGCTGGCCATCTGGAATAAATCAAAGCTATATCCTAAAATTATTCCTTTCACCACAAAAGATTTATACAGATCAAAACAGAATATGTGAAAATTGATTTTGCAGGAAAGAGAATAAATTAATAAGGACATTTATTTATTACTTTGGAGTAGAAAATAATTTTCTTCATTAGACAAAATCCCAAGAAACTATAGAGCACAATATTGTTAAAGATGTTTTTACAATAATTATTAAATTTCAGAACAGAAAAAAAAATAAGAAAACTAAAACTGGGAAATTATAAACTGAGATTATTTTGTTAAACATACAAAGCATTTCTGCATATTAAAAAGCCACTCCATAGAAAATGGATAGATCACATAAAGAAATAGTAGCAATTTACAAATTTCTCATAATTAACAAAATGAAGTTTAAAACAAAGCTTGTAACTTGAAGAGTGACCAAAGTGAGAGTGTGTAGTTATGTTATTTTGATAATCTCAAACCGTAGTAAAGGGAATATAAATTGGCTCATTCTATCTGAAAAACAAGTTGACAATAAAAAGTATAAGATATATAGTATTTGGCTTAAAAGTTTTGCTTCTTGGAATTTATTCTTATATGTAAATATACACAAAACTGTAAGTCCTGACATTTGGTAACAGTGCTGTTGTCCATGAAAATTTTATTAAGGAAAGTAAAGCTTGAGAAATGTGTAGACAATAGTTTTTGTTGTTTGTTTGTTTTGTTTTGTTTCATTGTTGTCTTGGTAAATGAATCCAGGACCTACACTGGAAAGAAAGTTTTTACTGTATGCATGTTCAAATTTATCATTTGAATTCCTTTTACTAATATCATGGAATAATCAGTTTTACTATGCAGCATGCTAGCGTTTTATATTACAGTAATGTTTCATAAATCTAGATAGTCTGGATGTCCAGAAGTACTGAAATTTTGGCTTATATATCTCCCTTAGCTAGAACTATTTTGACCCTTAAAAACTGAGACTTCTGGAGTTTGACCTGTCATGTTCTCAACTTCACTCAAGCACTTCTCCTAAACACACTTCCTAAACCTTAAGTAGATTTTCAATATTATGATGTTCTAACTTCATGACAGGGTGAAGCAGAAAAGCGAGGGGAAAAAAAGCAGTCTCTATGGCTGTTAAAATGATCAAGTTAATTTTAAGAGTAAAGAAAAAGAAAGAGAAATTCAAACGATGTTTATTATTGAACCCACAAGTTACTTCCCTCTTTGGTGGATGTAATCTGTTCTGAGTGAAATCTCATAAACAAGACAGCAATGAGGGATATGTAAGGATAGGACACTGAAATCTTCTATTAGTTTAAACACCTGTATGAAGCTGATAATCACTAAGTCTATAATGCACTCAGTCATATATTCAGTAGTCCAGAGCCATATTTCTAACTTATCTAAGAGCCATATTTCTAACTCATCTAAGTCTCTTATTTGGATAATCCATCACTATCTGAAAATCAGCTTGTCCCAAATTGAACCTGTAATTTTCTTCTAAATTAGTTCTTCTTATGATGGTAATTCCTGTTCACATTATAGACATGCCAGTGACCTAGACACTTAGGGCTAGAAAGATCCCTGCACACGCAGTTTAGAGGGCTCTGAATATATCAAGAACACACTTGTACACACAACCCCACCAAGTTATCAGGGAAGGCATGGGCACCTCTGTCACTCGATCTGGCACAAAGTGAACTGTGTCATTAATATTTTTTCTCTTAACTAGTACCCTTCAATTTCCATGAAAATTTTCTCACATCCTTTTCCTCATATTCTGAAACCAGAAAGGGAACTACTGCTGAATAATGGGAAGGAGTGAAGATTGTGTCACTAGTGACTTCAGAGAGGGAACTTGCTGTGGAGAAATATGAGGGTTTAATACTGCAGAGGTCTGTGCTTAATGAAGTGAAAAGATGAATTAATGAATTCATCAAATCTTTCTTCTGATAGTATAACTACAATGGATGATTGCAGTAATGAAATATCACTCCACATTAGTGCCAAGTATCCATTTTCTTGTTCTCTTCATGTTCTAATTTGTAGTTCCACAAGTATTCAAGAATTAGTGTTATCTTTTCAACAACTATTCAATGGAGACTGAAGAAACATTAGCAATATTAACAATTTAAATTTATTTGTATATATAATGTGTGTATATACATATGCATGTGTGTTGTGTTTGTTTGTATGTATAAAGGCACAAGAATTATGCATGAAGCATCTTGCCAATTCTTTACCTTAGCACTAAGATGGACATTAAGTGCTAGAAGCATATTTAAAATGATGGTACTTATTATAATTTTAATTTTGCAAAAAATGTTAATAGTCAATTCAGATTATTTGAGAATGGAAATACTTTGTAAAAATATGAAAATTATTTTATTCACATATTTACCACTTTGTTGAAAGTATATTAAATTATGTATATTTTGAGTACAATAATATTTTAGTGTTAAACTATTGTTATCCCAGTGGTGACCAGAACATATAGTCTTGTAGAGTAGCTATAAAATTTAGTTGCTTTTGATATTTGAACAACAATATTATATAAAAATCACAAATTAACAATATGGTCAACGTATCATTATAAAGCTACATTTTTCTAGACAGGCATATAAGATTTGTTTCGGCTAAATGACTGATACTTTTTCTGTTGTTCTGTTTTGTCATGTTTTGTTGTATCTTGTTTTGTTTTATTTTGTTTGTGTGGTACTAAGATAGGGCCTTCAAACTGAGCTACATCCTTAGCCTTTTTTAAAACAATTCTTTTTTCATTATTTTGAGACAGGATCTAACTAAACGAAGTTGTTCAAGTGGAGTTCAAACTTGGGATCTTCTTGCCTTGGCCTTCCAGAGTGCTGAGATTACAGGAGTATGCAGCCCTGCTTTAAAGGTTGATAGGTTTACTTATAATTTTTAAATATTCATGGTATATAGACTTGCAGTTGACTTTGCCACAGGAACCTGAAAGGTGCAGGGTTAGTCTGGTCTTTTTCCTCATCTCCCACATCCAGTTCCTCTGGGAGCCCTTCAATACCAGATTCTCTAAGCTTTTCCTGCTTCTTTCTTTCTCTGCCACTTGTTTATGTGGTTCACATGGGTTTAATCTGGATGATGAAAACAGCCCTCTAACTCAGACAAAATTCTGGTTATCACCCATGAGCCACAAAAAAATTGCACAAAAACTGATGTCATTTCCTTTCATTTGATATAAAAGCAGGCCCAATGATTGATGAATAAAATCTGAACACAGTAACGGTCTGTGGCGTGTTAGGAACAGGATGGAGAGTGAGGTTTCCTCTGGATTTACAACCATCCCCCATCACTTGCAACAACAGTGCTCTGCCTCCTGTCCAATCCGCGGTGGCATTAGATTCTCACAGAAGCACGAACCTTCGGTTGAGAACTGTAGATGTGAGGAATCTAGACTGTGCATTCCATATGGAATACCTTACGATCTGAGTGGTCTTGAGGTAGTGCTGCTAGCCCTAGGGCTTAGATACAAATATAGATTAACATTAGCGAGAGATTTGACTACACAGAGAGCATAGTACAGTAAATCAGCTGCTTGTTGGCTCATACAATCCTAAAAACCTCTTGTGCTCCATATCTTTACTCTTCCTTTTTCCTTTTTGCATAATTTGCTTTTTCCAGATGTCATATATTTGGAACTGTACAGTATGAAGCCTTTACAGAGTGTTTTTTTCCCCCTTAGCAATACACGTTTAAAACTCCCACATACCTTTTCATGGTTGGAAATCTCACTTTTTCTTAATGCTGCATTATTTTCCATTGTCTGGATAAACCATCTGCTGAAGAAATGTTTCTTTCATAGAAATTTGATCAATTATGAATAAAGTTATAAATATTTGCATGTGGCCTTTTGTGTATACATAAGTTTTAAATCATTTAAGTAAACATTTAAGAATCTGATTACTAGATCGTGTGGTAAGAATATGTATAGTTTTAAAAGACATTATCAAAGTGTATTCCAGAGAGCTAGACTATTTTGAATTCCCACTAAAAATAATAAGAGTTACTATTGCTCCATATCCTTGACAATATTTGATGGTGTTAGTATTTTAGACCTTGCCCATTTTTATTAGGTGATTAGTGGTGTCTAGTTGCTTTAATTTTTAAGTCTCTAATAGAATAGCGTATTGAGCCTATTTTCATATTTTCACTTGTTATTTGTATATCCTTTTGTTGAGGTGTATGTTTAGGTATTTCATCCAATCTGATCATTTATTTCCATACTGTTGAGTTATAATTGATGCTTTCATATTGTAAATAGCAGTATCTTCTGGTTTAGATCTAAAACATCCCCTAAAACTTTCTCATGTTCAGGGATGGAACTTTTGAAAGGTGATTGGTTCATGGGGGATTACACTCAGCACTGATTGCTATTTGGAAGTTTCTGGCTGAAGGTAGGTCACTGGGGGTGTGACACGGAAGAATAAACCTCTGTCCCTGGCTACTTTGTTCTTTCTCTGATTCCTAGTTACCATGAAGTGAGCAGCTTTCTTCACTACCACTCTCTCCCAGCATGCCATTTCTCCACTGAAGCTGCCTTCTATGGACTGAAACTTCTGAAACAGCTAGCCAGTATAAGCCTTACCTTCTTTAAATTGTGGATGTTTGATAACTGAGAAAATATCAGATGTATCATTAAAAGATGTTTTCTCCTACACTGTCCCCATTTTCTCATTGTGTCATCTGAACAAAAGTTATTAATTTTTATAAAATCTAATGTATCAATTATTTCTTTCATGGGTAACAATGTTGGTTTGCACATAAAATATCATTGCCAAATCTATGGTTATCTAGGTTTTTTGATGTCATACCACAGTAATATTGTATATTAGCATTTTATGTCTAAATCTATGATTTACTTTGGAATAATCTTTGTGAAAAGTGCAAGCCTGTGTGTAGATTTATTCACTGATTTATTTATTTTGTTTGTAGGTGCCCAGTTTTTCCAATATCACTTATTTAACAGACTATTTTTTCCAAGAATTATCTTGTTTCCTTTGTCAAATGACAGATAATTATACTTGTAAAGGTCTACTTCTGGGCTTTTTGCTCTGTCCCACTATTCTGATTTGTCTAATTTTTTCAAATGCCATACTGTTTTGATTACTGTAGGTTACTGATTAAGAAACCTTGAAGTCAGAGAGTGTCAGTTCTATGACTTTATTCTTTTACTTCAATTTTGCGTTGGCTAGTCTCAGTATTTTGCCTCACCACGCAAATTTTAGAGTGAGTTTGTCTGTATCTACAAAATACTTTGCTAGTTGGTATCATATGTAATCTAAAGAGGAAACTGGGATGCTCTGATATCTTGACAATGCTGTTTCTTACCCACAAATAGAATATCCCTGCATTTACTTATTCATTTCATTTATTTTATATGACTCAGTTTCACATGGTGTCTTGGTTACTTTTCGCACATTGGTGGGACAAAATACACAACACCCAAAATGAAGGAAGGAAAGGTTTATTTAGCTCACTGTCTGTGTAGGTTGCAGTCCATAATCAGCTGGCTCCAAGGCAGGGCACAGGGCAACACCTCAAAGAAGCAGCCAGCAAAAGCAGCCAGAGCAAAAGCACGGAAGAGCAAGCCTCTTTTTCTCCCTTGTATTGTACACACAGGCCACACCCCTGCCCAAGGCAAATGTAGCACTCACAAAATCTCTGTGCCTTCTCCTCTTGCACAGGCTGAGGATATTACAAAGTAAGACTCCTGGCTCCCTGCTGAGTCTCTTAGTTAAACTTTTAAACTTCTCAAGTAGATACAATGTATCAACTATGACTTTTTTAAAAATATACATAGTACTTTTTGTTTCTTTTCTTAATAGCTACCTCTAGAATTTGTAATATAAGCTTACAATTATATCAAATATATTTTGAAATAACACTGTACAGCTTTGCAGATAGTGTAAGTACCTTATAATAGCAATATATTTTCAACTCCTCACTCTTATCTCTTTTATCATTGCTGTAATTTTTTTACTATTCTATAAACTGTAATATTGAAAACATTATTGTTATTATTTAAAGCATTTTCTGTTCAATCAAGTGAAGAATATAAGGGTTTTTTTCCTTCAATTATTCTTTCTTTAATCCTTTTTGTTTCTTTATGCTGATCCAATTTTCTGATCTCTTCATGATTTTTGTTATGTCTTATGAACATTTCATATTTCTTCCAAGGCAGTTCTTTCAGAAAAAATTACCTAAAGTTTTTGTCTAAGAATGTCTTTATTTCTCCTTCACTATTGAAAGATATTTTCACAGGATACAGACTTCTAGCTGAGTGGGTTTTCTTCTCTCAACATTTTAATATTTTACTTCACTTCCTTCTTGTTTTCATGATTTTGGAGGAATCATTAATGGATTTTTATCCTTGCTCCTCTATACACAGGAATTTTTCCTCCTCTCTGTCTTCTTTAAATTTTTTTTCTCTTATGAATTTGTGTTTGATTTTTTTTTTGTAATTTGAATTTGTCTTTGCCTCGGTGTAGAATTTTCGGCAGTTATCTTTCTCAGTGTTCTCTGTACTTTCTGATTCTATAATTTGGTGTCTGACATTAATTTGGGGGAATTATTACCCTTTGTATTTCTTTAGCTATTTTCTCTTTCTTCTCCAGAAATTCCCAAACTTGTATCTTGAACCTTTTGTTGTTCTCTCATAATTCGGGAATATTCTGTTCTAGGTTTTTTCCAGTATTTCTTCCTTTTGTTTTGTTTTGTTTTGTTTTGTTTTGTTTCAGATGTTTCTAATAACCTATCCTCAAGGTAAGAGTTTTGTTGTTTTGTTTTGTTTTGCTTTGCCTCCATTTGTCTTCTGATGCACCTATGAAAGGTATTCTTCATTTGTTCCATTTCTTTGAATTCTATCATTTTTCTTCTTTCTTAGAATTCCTGTATCTGTTCACATTACCTATCCATTGTTGCCTGTTGTCTTTTTCCATCCTAGACCTTAGAATGTCTATCACAGTTGTTTCAAATCCTCTAACAATTCTAACCTTTCTGCTATCTATGATTCTGATTCATGTTATTAAACTTGATCTATGTTATCAAACTTTGTTTTTCACCTTTATCATGTTTTGTACTTTTTCGGGGAAAAGTCAGACATAATATACTGGCTAAAAGGAACTGCAACAAATAGGGCTTTAGTGATACGACAAGATGAAGGCTGGGAAAAGCAATCTAGTTCTTTGACTTAAGCCTTTCAGTGAACTTGTGTCCTTGGACCATGACCTTCATAGATGCTTCTGTTTTCCCCACTGTTATTCTGGGAGAAGAAAGAGTGGCTACATCTGGCTAGAATTGGCTTTGGTAAACCTCTGTCGGGTGGATTCTACCAAAATATTTTTTTTTCTTAATGTCAGGTCTCATTAAGACCAGAACTATCTGAATGTACATCAAAATGGGTGTTTCTTACCTTTTCCTTGCAGACTATGAGGCGATTTATCTCTGACTGCTTCTGTAAGAACCTGATACGACATCTGGTGGCAAACTCATAAGAAGGGGCCCTCTGAAGCGAATGCTCCCAGGAAATTTTAAAATGGACATGAGTCCTCCACATGAGGGCACACTACAGTTTGGATTTCTGCTCTAGTGTGCTGTGATTCTCTGTACTCCCCTGTCTGTCTCTCCAAGTTGTGAGACAGTGGTATGCCCTTTGATTTCAACTCTGTGATGAATAGAAGAGTTGTGCATTCTCCTTTTCGTTTAGCCCTTTTTGTTAAGAAAGAATGACAAATTCTAAGTCCACTGCATGCAACAAGAGGCCTCCAAATGCTGTAACTTTCTTAATGTGTCTTGGGACCTCTTTTATCTCACCACCTTTACACAAGTTACTATATCTGGCTGTGCTCCTCTGAACATACTGCCTCCTTCTACACTAATTTACCTTGTGTGACAAGAATTTACCTTTTCTCATTCTATGTGAAAATGGAAGGTGTGTACTCAATGTTTATATAAGACATAAAGAAACAGTTATCTAACAAAACGCAGAAAACCGATCCAAATTAGCTTAGATTAAAAGGGAAAATCTAACAGTTTATTTATAAATAAAATATATGGCATAATTCTTATTTGAGGCATAGTTCCTTTCAAAAGTTCAAGCATTATCAATAAAGTTTTGTCTCTTCAGACTCAAATGGATTGTATCTTCATTATATCCAAGATGAGAGTGTTAAACTTTGCTGTTTCATTCTATGTATGTCTATCACAAAAATAAAATATTTCATAAAGTGTTACTGTTTCCAAAATTAAGGATCTTTCTGATACCCACCCTGAATTAGGTTCCATCCTTCTAGCCAAGACTCTCTCACATATAAAGGAGAGAAATTTACACAAATGAAGGATTAGAGTCAAGATACAAAGGTCACATATAAAGTCTGAGGTTGGTAACCTAGTAGCATGTAAAAAGAAATGTTCAGACAATTAATATAAACAATCTGAATGTAAAGTTTAATTACTATGACTAACTTTATTAGTTTTCTCTTATTTATTTTTTGAACTTGAAGCCTAATTTCATCAAAAATATATTAATTCTTTCACTCAATTTGAGCTGATCACATTGACTTCGATCTAATATTCTCATATCCATTAAAAGTTATAAAATTTAATGTAAATTAACAACTGTGTCACAAAAATCATATTTCACCAAAATATCTTCAACATTATTCTTATACTGTTTTTGATAATTATAATTTTTGAGAAATGTGATTTTCCCCAAAAAGTATAAATATAAAATAATTTGTAGCTTTTTCTATTGCTATAGAAACAACCATATCGTGCTATTTAAAGAAACACTAATGTTTGCAATTGTATCTGCCTTCAATGTGAAGTTTAATAACCTTGCCATTATAGTGATACTTTGATAAGAACTTACTATACTTGTCCAACTTCATTTTGAAGACATTAGAATATTTTTGACAACACCAACTAATAAACAGTGGCATCACCATGAAAGAGTGTCATAGATGTGATTATTTTCCACAATACAAAAAAAAAAGAAATACAACAAAGGAAGAAATTCTGTTTTGCCTTCATACATGTCAAATTACAGAAAATAGTGAAAGAATTAGTCCATACTGTCATAAGCTGACTATATAGTCCTCTGCTCATATTTCCCTGACTTAATCATCTACCAAATATTTACAGAGTGACAGCCATTCACCAGATGCTGTGCTATATAGTACATTTCTTTGTGGTCTTTGTGACTTGCCTGCAACTATTTCTCTGTGGTGTATGTGTGTAGTTTAACTTTTAATGATTACAATTCTGTGTGTTTCTTTTCTTTATGCTTCTATTGTTCATGACTTACTTTTAAAATACTATTAATATGCATGATCACATATAGGTAATAACAATATCCACAGAAAATTTTAAAAATTATTGGACTTATTGGTTAACTTCTAAAACAAAACTATGATTATATATAGATATTTTAAAAGGGAACAAACTTGGCTATAAAATTTAAAAAATTAATAATTAAATATGATAACTGGAAAAAAGCATCAAATAATCTGTGTTAGTCATCTTTTCATTGCTGTGACCAAACATCTGAGAATAACCTAATAGAAAAAAGATTTATTTTGGCTCACAGTCTCAGAGGTTTAGTCCATGGCCATGGTCTCATGTGTGTGGTGACGAAGAACTGTCACGAAGGAAGTGCATGGCAGAATGCTTACCATTTCATAGCAGCCAGAAAGTAGAGAGGGAGAGAAAGTGCTAGAGAGGAAGGAGTCAGTTACATGACATAATCGCTAGTCATGCCCCCATAACCAGGGCCCTTCAGTTAGACCTTATCTCTTAATTTCCATGATCTCTTAATAACACTTTGAATTCATGATCAAATCATCAATATATTAATCCACTAATGAAGAAGTCAGAGCCCACAGAATCCACTCACCTTCCATGAGTTCCACCTCTGAACACATGAGATTTTGGGGGACACTTTAGAGCTAAGCCATAAAAGGATACAAGTAGATGATTCATGAAAGTTACAGAATCAGTTAAAACTAAAAAGTTTCAATCTTATTAATAAAGAAAGAAAACCAAGTAAAGTATGATATAATTTCTATCTATTTAATTGGCACATTTTCAAAAGTGTAATACTACATAGAATCATTGGTGAGAGATTCTTCTATGATGTTAATGGCTACATTTCGCAAGGCAATTTGGCACACAAATTATGAATTTCTAATGTTTAATTACTTTTGATTCCAATTTTTTTTTACTTCTTACATGAAATTCAATGGAAATAATCAAGAGTTGTAGGTAGACAGTTATGCACAGAATTCTCATTGTGGCTTATTTTATAATAATGATCAGGGAGGCAAAACTTTTACAATACATTGGTTATTTTATGGGGTTTTTTTTGTGTCTTGAGATTTTTCTCTCAATTGAACACCAATTAAAACATACAATGTAGGCAAATAAAAATTACATGTGACTCAGAGTTCACCACCCCCTAGTTAGGTTTTTCCACCACCTTCTCTTAGACAATTTTGCAATGCAGAGTAGCGCTCTTCGTTCTGGTGTTCAGCACATTCATACAACATACCTTCCTCATTTTTAATCCTTTATGCCCTAGAGAACAAGGATTTTAAGTTTTCAACATTAGAGGACACTAAGTTATATTATGGTACACTCACACATAAAATGGAGAACTGCATTTCCCTGAAAATCTATTCATTCATACTATTTGCATGGAACATATTCACCATAAAACGTGATCAAAATAATATGCAGAGGTATAGTAGCATTATAAGTGTACAAGTAAAAAGAAATACATCATTTTGGAAAGAAATTATCCATTAAATCAATGTTAATTATTTTTTTGCTGTATAAGTTTCTGAATATTACATATCTCCTTTGATTAAAGAACATCTCACTGAACAGTAAACAAATTTTATTTTAAAAAATAACTCATGCCTTCTGGCTCAGAGTAGCAAATTAAATACAGCTTTTTCTTCTTTTATCTCAATATCCCAATAAAGAGACAATGAGAGTAAATTTTATCAATTAACATAATAAGTACAAAGAAACAATTTACTCAGCAGACAGAATACTTACTAAATATAGTGAAGTAGAAGAGAAAACCATGCTTAGAAATTAATGAGAAGGGCTGTGGAAATAGAGACAGCTGACCGTCTATATAACACCTCTGGATTAAATTCAAAGGGATTTGAAAGAGTTTCCATCTACTTCTAGTGGTATGCAGTGCAAACCCATATAGTGGTGGCTGTTTTGGAAAGTTACTGTATTATTTCTATGTGGACAAATTAGGACAGCTAATATTTGACCCCAAAGCAACCTGTTCAATTCTACTTTTCACAAAAATTCCATTTTTTATTCATATTTTCTGAAGTGTGAGAATTGACAAGTCCCATATATAAGCTTGGACTTGTGATTGTAACTTGTGAGTGTGAACATGAAGGATAATCATGAATTGCTAGAAACTGAAAAAGCTTTTGAAGATAGAAAGATCAGGGTGGACAAAATTGGAAAGCTATGAGAATGGAAATATCAATTATCAAACAATTAAATGAAACATAATTAAATAAAAAGAAATTTGACTCATAATGCCACAGAGATTTGCAAAATATTGAAAACCTAAAACGAGAACTATGTTACAAGAAAAAAACTTACAAAAATTCATCTATCATAAAAAGACACCAGGCGGGGTGTGGTGGTGTGTGCCTATAATCCCTGCACTCAGGAGGCTGGGGCAGGAGGATTGCCCCAAGTCCAAGGCTAGCTAGGGCTGCATAGTGAGTTCAAGACCAGCCTGAATAATAGAGCAAGACCCTGTCTCAAAAAAGCAAAATAAATAAATAAGTAAATGCACACCAGGACACAATGGGTAAGTTAATAAATTAAGAAACATCAATATAATTTTATGATGTAGATATAAAAAACCATCTAGAAAATCATTTAGAAAACTATAAAATTATTGTAGTAAAAAAGAGACTAAAGGCAGAAGAAAATGGGAGCCAATACTGGTTTTATTTTCAGTCCTTCTACATTGCTTGAATTTTAAACCATGAATAAGTGTTATTCTGTTACAAATTAAAAATAGTACTAAACATGGCAGAATGAACTTCAAAATGTCCTTTATCAAAATAATAAGATTTTGAAACAAAAGTCAGACTTCTAAATTCACATGTGTTATCTCTTACTTTAACTGTGAATGGTGAAAACTGGATAGGGAAGTCATCTCTGAAGTACTAACTTGATTGATTTACTTCGTTGTTATTGCATTTTTATAGTCAAATATGACTATGTAAATTAAATATTGAAAGGAAACTTGGGTATCATTATTAGGTAAACAGTGTACATGAATGATATTCTCCAAGCATTTTGTTAAATATCCCTTATGCCATTGTCAAAGAGGCAATGCTAACCTCATGGAATTCTAATTTTAAGATACTGATATCTTTTTGTTACTTTGCCTTTGACTTTTCTACCTTTTTCCCTATTTGCAACATGGCTTTTTGTAGTATTGTAAGGCACCCATAACTGTAGGAACAAAAAGAATTAAAGTATGCAGTAATACATTTAATATGTATTTATGAGGAAAGAAATATGATAGTACCCAAAAGTTTATTGTTACCACTATTATTATATCAGAAAAATTACTATAAATGAAAGACTAAATATGCATATCTATTGTCTAAATTTTCAAATTCAAAACATCAATACAGAAACAGAAGAAATAAGGTCTGTGAATGAAATCCTAAATACCAGGGACCTGGCCAAGATCACCAACTTCCTATAGGAGGGGTATGGTGAAGGATAAAAAAAGAAATAGAGACAAATTTAGTAATGTATGATGGGGGGCTGGGAGGTCAGTGCCTCAGGACGGGCAAAGACCCAGATACTCCAAACCAGCCACTATTTATTGGGCATTTAGAATGCAACGGGTGTGTGCAATGATAGGAGGAGCCAGCGGAAAATTCCAGGTCGGCAGAAGATTCAGAGGTCAATGACACTGAACGCAAGGAACAATCCTGGAATGACTCAAAAGGTCAGAGATGATCTTATGCTAAGAAAGATCTTGCTCTAGAGTGTTCTTTTTCATCTGAGTAGGTTTAGGTTAGTCATAGTGGGTGTGAGAGAATGACCCATCCCAAGAATTAATGGGAAGTTCAAGAGGGTACTACCATAATCTCAAGCCTTCATTTATCCCTTAGGGAAGTATATAAAATTGGTCATGGTGAATTCATGGTCCCCAATACCTAAACTTTTATAATTTTCAGCAAATGATCAATCTTGCTTCTTTCTTAATATTCTCTTGACCTCCAATATACATTGGATCATTTTGAAGGAAATTCTAGAAAGCATTTAGGAACCAAAAAAGGTTCATATATTGTAATTTTATCATGGCTGTTTAGAATTACTTAGTACATGGCTTCCTATGCCCTCTTTTTGTTTTTCTGGCATTTATTTGTGAAGAAAACTGGTATTTGTCCAACAGAATACCCTGAGTCTTGATTTTACTTCTTGTAGACCTCTAATGGAGTAAAAACATGCTCCTCTGTTTCCTTATTTAATGTAAATAAGTTTCAGATTTCACATTGTGCTTGTTTGGCAAGAGTAGCTCATAGAATGTTTTTACACTTTCCCATTAGGCATAGATGGTCTGGATGTTCCTTTTATGGTATGATAGTAATTATCATTGCCTAGATACATTCTTTCATTTGGTGACAGTGTTTCATCATGTTTCTTCATTTAGCAACTGAAATAAAATGAAGAGAAACTTCCCCTCAATAAGCATTTATTCACTTACCTTTCATTGGAGCTCAAAATGAACAGGCAGCATCAATGATTTATATTTTTATTTTTTATTTTTATTTATTTTTTTATTTAAGCAAACAAGAAAAAAAGACATATATAACAAAGACAACAAGCAAAAGAGACAAACGACTAGAGTAAATGCACAACTGTAACATTGCAGGTTTACAAAACAGGATGATAGAAACTTGACAATGGTTGCAATACTGCCTATTGTTATCTTCAAAATGGTTACTTACATTAACAGATATAGACATGTAAAACTGATACAATCATATGAATTTTAATTGTTCTTTCTCAATAAGGAATACATTCAGCAGTGTGTTCATTTTACTTATCTTACATATACATATATACAGATTTATATCTTTTCCTTTTCCCTTTTCTCTTTGCCCCTTTTCCCTTCCCAATTACTTTTGCTCTTCGAGCTGCTTTTTACCCTTACATAGTATTTATTATAGATTTTGAATCATATATACTTTTTCCATTTCTTACACTAGGGAGACAATACGGTATTTACACATGTGGGTTTGATTTATCTCACGTATGAGTATGGTCTCAAGTTGTGACCATTTATTTACAAAAGTCTCAATGCAATCTTTCTTAATAGCTGAGTAGTACTCCATTGTATAAAAATACCACATCTTTTTTATCCATTCTTTGATTGATGGGCACTTGGGTTGTTTCCAAGATCTGGCTATTACAAATTGGGTTGCTATAAACATAGGTGCACAGATATCACTGTGGTATGATGTTTCCAGTTCTTCTGGGAAAATGCCCAGAAGTGGGATAGCTGGGTTGAATGGGATCTCTAATCCTAGCTTCTTGAGGAATCTCCACACTGTTTTCAACAATGGTTGCACCAGTCCACACTCCCACCAACAGTGGTATGATGTTTTCAATTCTTCTGGGAAAATGCCCAGAAGTGGGACAGCTGGGTTGAATGGGATCTCTAATCCTAGCTTCTTCTTTAATATTCAGATATTTGATCCATTTTGACTTTATTTTAGTGCATGGTGATAGACATGGATCTCATTTTAGTTTACGGCATACAGAAAGCCAGTTTTTCCAGCACCATTTGTTAAGGAGGCTATCTTTCTTAGCCCTTTGTCAAAGATGAGGTGGCTAAGTGTGTTTGTAGTTGTGGCTGTATCTTCTAATCTATTCC